>VMDO01004726.1:0-64120 GCA_007922755.1 Pedetes capensis
TTAATGCTTGAGGAGCAGTGGTCTAGAAAAGCAGGATCCACATTGTAGGCCATATTGTTAGTCCATCTGGGCCCAAAGTTCTTCCTGTGTGAGAGCATTCCTTTGTGTATCCGCACCTCCCAACAGGAAAAGCCAGAAGCTTACCTTCCATGTTTATGTTTCAGCAAATCTGATCTTAGGTTTTATCAGACAAATGCACTCTCACCAGACTCAGGGAAAGGGAATTTAAATCTACAATGAGATACAGGTTACTTCCTATCAGAAAGGCTATTTTAACTATCCCATGTTTGAGAGAGTGGCAGGTCAACAAAAAAAGGAAAACCCTCCACCAGATGGATTGACATAGTGTCTGCAACAATGAGCTTAAACATAAATAAGATCGTGTGCCTGGTACAGAATCGGGAAATGTTTCAATCTGCTATACATAGGATCGCTATGAGTCGGACTGGACTCAACGGCACCTAACAATAACAAGTGGCTTTGAGGGATGGGATTTAGTTCAGTTGGTAGAGAAGTGTTCTGCAGTCTTTGAGGTCCTGACTTCGATTCTCAGCACTGCAAAAATGGGGAAGGACATGGCAATCCAATCCTGGGACAATCAGCCATTGAAAACACTATAAGATTTGCTACGTCACTATGAGTCAGACACAACTCCATGGCACCTAACAACAATTGCCTGCTGCCTAGCTCTGTGGCATCCGATCCTGTCAGATCTCGGAAGCCAAGCAGGGTGGGGCCTAGTTAGTACTTTGATGGGAGACTGCCTGGGAACACCAGGTGCTGTAGGCTTGGGAGAAGGACCTGGCAACCCACTCCCAAAAATCAATCCACCATTGAAAACCCTATGAATAGCAGAGAAGCACAACAATACTATTTTCTCCTGTTGTACACAGGGTTGCTATGAGTTGGATACTGACTCGATGACACCTAACAGCAACAAGTGGTGTTGAAGGTATGGAAAAAATGGGAACTGGCTTCTGGGAGTATAAATTTGCACAACTACTTTGGGTAGCAGTTTACAGTATCTAATAAAGATATGCGTATCATACAACCTAGGAATTCAATTTTTAAGTGTCTGCCCTGGAGAGACTACTTGATAAATATATAAAAGGAGGTATTTGTTTACCTCAGTTGGTAGAGTGCTGCCCTGTGCTCTCTGAGACAAAATGTTACCATTTATTAAATCTGAGAGGTGGGAACATGAGTTTATGTTAACAAGAGACAGTATAAGCCTAATGCTCCAGGTGGGACTTCAGACACAACTGCTTGGATTCAAATCCCAGCTCTATCTCTCCTTTTCTGGGTGAGTTTAGCACATGCCTTAGTTTTCTTTTCTGTAAAACGAAGATAGTGAAATAATGTGTCCATTCTATAGAGTAGATTTTATAGTTGTTAGGTGCTGTCAAGTTGGATCTGACTCATAGTGACCCTGTGTACAATGGAATGAAACCAAATGTGTGAGGCCCCTGGGTTCAGGCCCCCAATACAGGAAGGAAGGAAAGAGGGAGGGAGGGACCGGAGGGAGGAAGGAGAAGAGAAGAGAAGGGAAGAGAAGAGGTGTTTTCATTATTCTGCCAATGAGAAATGAGACATAGAGGAACTGGATGATTTGGTTGGAGTTGCAGGGGAAAGGCAGCTTGTTAATTAAGATGAGAGGGGTTGTTGCTTTGCACCACTGCCTCTGCCTCTGCTTGCCTTGGTACAGGAATGGCCTAAAGAACTGACTGCCTCCCTTGCCCCTTCTTTTATTTTCAAGTCATGCCTATCACTTACCCAAAGTTTAGGCTGCTAGATTATATCCTGAAGAGATCTTAAAAAATCATTTATTTTTCTTAGAATCCTTTTTAAAAGGACCCATGGTTTAACAGGAGGATTGACTGCATCAGGAACAGGGAGACATATATCTTAGGTTTTTTTCCTACTGGACATCTGGACATGTCACTTACACTTCAATTTATCAAACCTTTTTTCAAGATGAACTATATGACAAACATGGTGCAATTGGTGAAAAAACAAAGACAAATGTCAAAGTGCCTGCCTACCTGGATAACATTCTTTAAAGAAGGAGGCAGACAAACCAACAACTTCAAGTGCATAAAATGTAGTGAAAGCTATGTGTAGCAGTTGCCTTAGCCTTCAAGAACACACAAAGAACATTTCAAGTAGTCAGAATGACATAAGCCAAAGACTTAGGGCACGAACATACAAAGAATGTAGGGGGAAGCAAGGTGTTAAGTGTGCCTTGGGAATAGATTTCAAGGGAGCCAGGAGGGTTGCTGCTGAAAACATGGGCTGGAACCACCTATGAAAGGCTGTGGTGGCACAAATGTCCTATGTGGGAAGCAGAGGGACACAGTTCATTATCTTAGAACGTGGTTTATAGGGCATTATAGTAACCCAGGTGAGAGATGGCATTAAGTGTTCACATGAGGCAACAATCAAAGGCATTGGAGAGGAATAGAAAGGAAGACATTTCAGGAGTTTTAAGTATAGAGCTTCAAGACCTGGCAATCTCTGTTGACACTCACATCTTCACTGTCTAAAGTCACATCACTGTTTTAGGTAGCCTCAAAAGGTCTTCAGGATCTACAGTGAAGTCATGCATGAAGTCTTCTTTGTAAAAGAGTCCATGACCACCCCATTCATTCAGGAGATACCCATTGGAAGTCTACAAAGGGCCAAGTTCAAGTTGAGTAACAGGTACAATGAGCAAGGCAAAAATGTGGTTCCTGTTCTCCTGCTGCCTACTCTGATGGAAGAGAGACACCTAACTTTTGCCTTCCCAGAACATTTCCTATTTACCAGTCAGGCATGATGGCACATGCCCATAATTCTAGCACTTGAGAGGCTGAGACAGGAGGATCATAAGTTCAAGGACAGCATAGACTATATGGTAAGACCCTCTCTCAAAAAATAAATACCCCAAATTAAAAAAGCAAAACTATGTTTCAAATAATTTGTTGAACTGAGCTGCTGTAGATGATTTTATAAGACTAAACTGGTTGCCTTTAGATAATACCTTTATTAGGGCTGTTTCTAGGATGATAATATGACTAACAGTAGTTAGGTGAACAATTAAGCCACTATGATAAATGAAAGCCAAGTCTGTATTAGCTGGATATTAAAAGTGCAGAAGCTACAGGCAATCCACTCCACATGATTTATTCAAAACGCTTCCTACTCAGCTACAAATAACAAGCTTAGTTATATAAAAAATTGTAATATTGCTTATTTTTACAGACAACTGGTGACCTATCTTTAAGAATTAAACATACCATTTACTAGTTCGATGAAAGCCAAATAAAGAAACCAAACTAATTGTTCTCTGTGGTACGAACTGATAAGTTTGTGAGAAATTGTTTTAATGGATTTTAAAAAATACTTACACATCTTTTTAGTATTATGGATCTAGTATTCACAAGAAAATCTTCCTAATTGCTCTTTTATTTCTTCGAATAAGTAAAAAGTAAAAATCATACTTGTTGTTATTGTTAGGTGCTCTCCAGTCCAGTCTAATTCATACCAACCCTATCTACAACAGAATGAAACACTCCCCAATTCTGTGCCAGGTATACAATCTTACTTATGTTTAAGCCCATTGTTGCAGACACTGTGTAAATCCATCTAGTTAAGGGTTTTCCTTTTTTTTGTTGACCAGCCACTCTCTCAAACATGATGTCCTTCTCTAGGTATTGGTCCCTCCTGACTACATGTCCAAAATTTGTAAGACACAGTCTAGCCTTGCTTGCTTCCAAGGAGCACTCTGGTTGCACTTCTTTTAGGAGATCTGTTGGTTCTTT
Organism: Pedetes capensis; assembly: GCA_007922755.1. Classification (NCBI taxonomy): domain Eukaryota; kingdom Metazoa; phylum Chordata; class Mammalia; order Rodentia; family Pedetidae; genus Pedetes; species Pedetes capensis. The sequence goes on from VMDO01004726.1 coordinate 3,801, forward strand.
TGGCAGTCCATGGTATATTCAATATTCATCTCTAGCACCACTATTCAAAAGCATCAGTTCTTCTCCTGTCTCCCTTATTTCAGTATCCAGCTTTCACAACCAAATGATGCGACTGAAAATACCATTGCATGAGTCAGGTGCACCTTTGTCTTCATTGTGACATCTTTACTTTTCAATGCTTTAAAAAGGTCTTTTCCAACAGCTTTTCCCAATGCAATGTGTCTTTTGATTTCTTGACTTGCTGCTTCCATGACTGTTGACCACAGAACCAAATAAAGCAAAATCTTGGACAACCTCGGTCTTTTCTCCATTTATCATGAAATTGCTTACTGACCCATTTGGAAGGATTTTTGTCTTCTTGATCTTTAGGTGCAATCCATACTGAAGACTTTGTTCTTTGATCTTCATCAGTAAATGTTTCAAATCTTTATCACTTTCAGTGAACAGAGCAGTGTCAGCTGCATAATGCAGGTTGTAAATAAGTCTTCCTCCAATCATGATGCTACATTCTTCTTCCTAAAGTCCAGCTACTCAGATTATTTGCTCAGCATAGAGACTGAAGAGGTATAGTGAAAGGATACAGCCCTGATGCACACCTTTGTTAACTTAAACCAGGCAGTGTTTCCTTGTACTGATCGAACGACTGCCTCCTAGTCCATGTACAGATTCCTCATGAGTACACTTAAGTGCTCTGTTATTCCCGTTGTTCACAATGTTATCCGTAATTTTTTACGATCCACACAGTCAAATGCCTTTATATAGTCAATAAAATATATATAGATATCTTTTTGGTATTCTCTGCTTTCAGCTAATGTCCATCAGACATCAGCAATGATGTCCCTGGTTCTAAGCCCTCTTCTGAATCTGTATTGATTATCTGGCAGTTCCCTGACTATATACTGTTGTAGTTGCTTTTTAATGATCTTTAGGAAAATATTACTTGTGTATGATATTAATGATATCATTTAATAATTTCTACATTTGGTTGGATCCCCTTTCGTGGGAGTAGGCACAAAAATGGATCTCTTCCAGTCCATTGGCCAGGTAGCTCTTTTCCAGATCTCTTGGCACAAACAAGTGAGTACTACTGGTGCTCCATCTGTTTATTGAAACATCTCAGTTGGTATTCTATCAATTCCTAAAGCTTTGTGTTTTGCCAGTTTGTTTTAGGCAGCTTCCACTTCTTCCTTCAGTACCACTGGTTCCTGATCATATGCAGCTTAATGAAGTGGTTGGTCATCCACCAATTCTTTTTGGTCCTAAATTCATACTACATACATTTCACATTTCAATTATTAATAGATGTTTACAGTTGTTCCTCTTATTTTGAGTGATGCCACATCAACAAATGGAGATCCCTGAGGCTTTACTCTGTTCTTGTCATTAAGGTAGACTCTACTTTGTGGAGGCAACTCTTCCCCAGTTATCTTTTGAGTTCCTTCTAACCTGGGGGTCTCATTTTCTGGCACTATATCTGATAGTGTTTCTCTGGTATTCATAGGGTTTTCACTGGCTAAATGTTTAGGAGTGGTAGCATAGCTGTCGCTGGATTTAGCTCAGTTGGTAGAGTGCTGCTCTGCAGTCTCTGAGGTCCTGAGTTCGATTCCCAGCACTGCAAAATGGGAGAAGGACGTGGCAACCCACTCCCAAGGCAATCCTGAAACAGCCATTGGAAACCCTGTGAGGGTCTCTATGAGTCGGACTCGACTTGACGGCACCTAACAACAACAGCATAGCTTTCAGCATCACAGCAATATGCAAGCCCCCACAGTACAGCAAACTGACCTGTGGGGGAAATCTAAATTTACATGTACTTAAAGTTCACCTACATGTGATTGGGAATGCATATTTGCAAAATACGTCCAAATGTGCAAAATGCCCCCAAATATAGCAACCTAGCAAATAGGTGTAAATCTCAAAATATAATTTTCTTTAAGTTCATTTTTATTTGACTAAGAGTGTTAGTAAGCCAGGCCCAGTTTAGAATTGAAAAAGACAAGCTGGGTGCAGTGGCACATGCCTGTAATCCCAGTGACTTGGGAGGCAGAGGCAGGAGGATCACAAGTTTGAGACCAGAGGCAGTCTGTGTAATGTAGTGAGACCGTCTCTCAAAAAGTAAAAAAGTGGGCTGAGGGTGCAGCTCTGTGGCATAGCACTTGCATGCTTGCAAGTGCAAGGCCCTGGGTTCAACCCTCAGTACCGCAAAAAAAAAAAAAAAAAAAGGAACTGAAAAAAGCATAGACCTTGATTTTCTCACTTTGTTCTTGATCTCTGTGGTCTGAAAAAAATGAAATAATGTATGACCCCAGGGTAAACAAAATGCCTTAGCTCTAGCATTACATAAATTCTGGCAGCAGCTACTGTCCTCCCCTCACAGGATGAACTGCCTGACCACTTGGGTCTCATCAGGGATGTGCAGAGTACTGGTGATTTCATTTCACATTGGGTCTAACAATTTCTCTTTCAGTCTAGAGCTTGTTTATATAACTAATGGCATGTGTTCCCAGAAAGCATGTTGGTACCAAAAGGAGGATTTATGGGCATGGCCAAAATGAGAAATTACAATTCTATGGTTACAAGGCAATTTTAAGCTTTATTTTAGGTGAGAACAGTAAATCTTAATTAATAATTGATGTGCCCACATTGTTTTATTGACTGTTATGGTACACATCAACTGCTCATATTCAAGTTCAGCTGAAACTGATGATAATTAAAACAAATTTACAAGAACCACTGTATGACCTTGAGTATATCCCACCTGTGTTCAGAGTCCACCTCAAGAACAGATTTGATGATTAGACTCTAATGATTGAAGACCAAAGGAGTTGTGGAATGACTTCAAATAAATCATTCATGAGGAAACCAAAAGGCTATTAAAAAGACAGGAAAAAAAGAAAAGACCAAATTACATGTCAAAAGAGACTGATACTTGCCCTTGAACATCAAGCAGCTAAAGTAAAAGGAAGACATGATAAAAGTAAAGAACTAAAGAGAATATTTCAAATGGCAGCTCAAGAAGACAAAATCAAATATTATATTGACACATGCAAAGAGCTGGAGACAGAAAATCAATAGGGAAACACCTCTGTTTTTCTTAAGCTTAAAGAATTGAAAAAATTCAAGCCTCAAGTGGCAATGTTATTGTTGTTGTTGTTAGGTGCTGTCGAGTCAGTATCCAACTCATAGCGACCCTCACAGGGTTTTCAATGGCTGATTGTTTCAGGATTACCTTGGGAGTGGATTGCCAGGCCCTTCTCCCATTTTTGCGGTGCTGGGAATTGAACTCAGGACCTCAGAGACTGCAGCGCAGCACTCTACCAACTGAGCTAAATCCCAGCCCAAGTGGCAATAGTGAAGGATTTTACAGAGAAACTATTAAATGATGCAGGAAACATCAAAAGAAGTTGGAAGGAATACACAGAGTTATTATTTGAAACAGAATTGGTGGGTAACCAACCACTTCAAGAGACTGCAAATGATCAGGAACAAATGGTACTGAAGGACGAAGTGGAAGCTGCCTTGAAAGAATTGGTGGAACACAAGACTCCAGGAATTGGTGGAATACCAATAGAGATGTTTCAACAAATAGATGTAGCACTGGAGGTGCTCACTTGTTTATGCCAAGAGATTTGGAAAAGAGCTAACTGGCCAACTGACTGGAATAGATCCATATGGTAGTGCATGTCTATAATCCCTGCTACTTAGGAGACAGAATCAGGAGGATTACAGATTTGAGGCCAGAGGCAGCCTTTGCGACTTAGCAAGATCCCATCTCAAAATAAAAAAGGGACTGGGAGTGTTTCTCAGTGGGCAGCGCTTGCCTAGCATGTGCAAGGCACTAGGTTCACCCTACCAGTACCAAAAACAAAACAAAACAAGGAATGATGAGCATTTAACTCATTTTCATTAACCTTTTAATATGTGGTTGTGGTTTTATTAAAATACACAAATAACCAGTAGAAGAATTAAAAATCATGAAGGGAAATAAATGTACTTCTATCTATGGAAGAGTATATCAGTGTTTCTGTTCTTTCTACTCCCCTACCTATCTGTCATCTTGTACTGTGCGGGCTTGTGTGTTGCTGTGATGCTGAAAGTTATGACACTGGCATTTCAGGTACCAGAAAGGCCACCCATGGTAGTCAGGTATCAGTTGAGCTTCCAGACTAAGACAGATTAGGGAGAAGGACCTAGCAGCCCACTCCCAAAACAATTAGCCATTGAGAACCCCTATGAATAGCAGAGAAGCACTGTCAAATACAGTGCAGAAAAATGAGCCCCTCAGGCTGGAAGGCATTCAGTAAACAACTGGGGAAGAGTTGCCTCCTCAAGTAAAGTTGACCTTAATGACAGGAGTGGAATAAACCCTTTGGAACCACCTTTTGCTAATGTGACACAACTCAAAATGAGAAGAAACATAGTGGCTCAAACTTAAAAAGATCATGTGTGTGGCACAATGTTGGGTAGTATTTCTATCTGTTGCTATGAGTCAGGTCTGACTTGATGGCACCTAACAACAACAAATTCTTGCTACTGTTCTGTCCTCCCTTTTTCTTACAATCTTATCTTCACAAATGTGTCAAGGTTTTCATTCTCTTTATTGCCATAAGTTACGTCTTTTCTGCTTTATAGGTTGGCTGTAAATACTCAGAATCAGTCCTGTTTAATGTTGACAATGTAAATATTGTTCTTAGTTATTAGTGTTCTGAGATTGTGTTTCTTTCCATACTGATGAATTTCACAACCCCTAATACACTCAGAGGAATGTTCATAAGGATCACTGTGTAAATCTATGTAAAGAGTTTAGAAAAATACTTGGTAGAGAGAGTTATTCTTCAGCAAACATGTGGCAGCATTATTATTAGTATTGTACTTTACTACATCTAAAATCGACAAACAACAAAATGTCATTAATTACAAGATGATGTTATGGTTTGAATCTAAAATGTTTTCCAAAGGTCCCCAGGTGGTGGTGCTGTAGTAGGATGCTGTGAGATTTTGGGAGGTGGAACCTAGCTGGCAGAAGTAGGTCGCTGGGGGTGAGCCTTTGGGGGTTCTCCTTTGACCTCCAGTTCCAATAAGCTCTCTCTGCTTCCTGGTGCCATGATGTGAAGTCCACTGCCACAGAACCCTGTGCCAGCTGCTCTGCCAGGCCTCCCCACCTTTATGGAATGAGATCCTCTAAACCAGGGGTGCCCAACCTTTTTGCTTCCCTTGGCTGCATCAAGTAAGGATTTTTCTTGGGCCACACATAATTATGTAATATAGTTTGTGTATATGCATCATAAAGAGAAGTCACAAAGAAAATAAACACTAAAAAACACATGTTAAAATATTTTGGGGGACCACATTACTACCTTTTGTGGTTCATGCATGGATTGGACATTCCTACTTCAAATTTTGAACCAAATAAATCATTCTTCTCACAAGATGTTTATGTCAGAAATTTTATCATAGCATCGAGAATAGCAGCTAACACAAATGGGCTATTATGTTACACAAAGAAGGAAAAGTATGCTATCATTTAAACTCTAATCCCCAGTACTTGTGGTATAAATTTCAGAGATGTTAAAATGTGAATAAGTGGAACTGAGATTAAATGAGCTATATTATTGTTTTTCTTATTGTGTATTGTGTGTATATTTTCCTAAAGTTGTTGGTGGCATTTCTTGACAGAAGAGCAGTGTGCCCTCACCATATCTGTTTGGTCCTACGAGATTGCTATCCTTGGCCTCGAACCTTCCTGATGCATTTTAGACTAGCTGGTTTACCCTGTACCTGAGGTCCCCTTCTACTCTGAGGTCTCTCCTGGCTTGTATCCAGTGTTCTCTGGATTTCCTGTTTCTCTTCCCTCCCCACTTCATTTTCCATCAGATAATTTCCCAATAATAGAGAGACAGGAAGTAACCTTTTGAGTCCTTAAATTGACAAAAATTCTTTTTCACTAATATGATTGAAAAGATTGTCCCTCAATACTTGTTCTTTTCATAAGGATTATATATAATAATCTCTCAAATATCTTTGAGAATTTTAATTAGAATTTTTAAAGTTATCTTCTGCTGTTGAGTTGTCTTTTTCTTTAGTTTTTCTGTTTCCTTTTCCTCACTTTTGTCTTTAGTACCATTGGTTTGCTTTTCATGCCTCATCTACCTGTTGGTTCTTAGTTATGACTACAGGACAGAAAGTGGGTGTTTGTTTCTTTTGCACTTGTGAAAATGAAGTTGCTTGCCCTAGGCCTTTTGCCTGAGAGAACTGCAAGATGGGATGTGTTGGTTGGCAGGGCTCAGAGAGTGGGTAGAGAGCTGGTGCAGGGTAGGAGGCCTCCAAAGGCAGTTCTTAGATACCTGTGTCCTCATTGGAGATCTCAGCTCTCCTATCTGGTGGTTTCCATTTCCTTAGCAAAGTTTTATCTGATTATTTTTTTTCTGGAAAAGTGTCAGAGTGGAACAGTGGGGAGGTTAGAGAGTTACTAGCTAGTGGTGGTGGTGTTAGGTGCCAGCTGTTGTAAATCGTTCGTTAATTCCCTGGGTTCACCTTTACTTTTTATTGCCTCCTTCTCCCAGTTGTCCCTAAGCACAGAGCCTCTCTGAGGATCCAACAGAGTGATTGGCCTTTGCCTCATGTGCAGCCCGTGTGTGGTGTGACCTAGTTCTTCATATTGCACGGGTGGTCCCCTGGCCATTGGCATCACCTGGGAGCTTGTTAAATAGGCAGAATTTCAGGCCCAGGGCACCTGCTGAGTTAAAAAAAAATCTGTGTTTTTATGAGGTTCCTGAGTCGTTCTATTCACTTTGACAATTTGAGAATGGGGTTTTAGGATAGTTGCATCACTGTATCTTAATTTTTAGTTTTTTTTTTTTATTAGAATTTTTTAACGTACATCGTAATGTGATTCATTTTGACATGCTTTTCATTGTGACGATTTTCATATATGCATTTTGATAAACATTATTCATCCCATCTAAAGCTTTGTTAAGATTCTCATCAGGTGATGACTCCTCCTGTCCAGGCCTCCCTCCCGCTCTGTCCAAGCTCCCCCTATACCTTCCCAACTTCAGCATTAGTTTGTAGCTTGTGGTTATAGATTGCAGCCCTGAGAAAGCTGGACTTTAAGTATTAAGGGTGGAGGTGTAGGCCAACAGAATGATGAAATATTGAATTCTGGAAGACATGGTTGGCTTTGGTGAATAAAGCTCAGACATTTTCTGCTGCAGCAAAATTTTCTTAAAGATTTTTATATGCTCTGATTAGTTAAATAAGTTGGTATGTCCATTGCAAATCATTATTAGTGACAGTGTACCTTACTGTTACCCTGACTATCTAGCTTCTCTGTGAGGCTTTAGGTTTTATGTGTTGTAAATTTGAAGTTAATAGGGATATGTGGGAAATCTGCTCTGTTTGCTGGTATTGATAGGAAGAGAAGGGCTATAACTCTTGAGTAAAAACAAAAGGCATTGAAATACTGGATTTGCTTTGGACATGGATTAGCTTTTATAGATATATACTTAAAGCAATAGAAAACAATTTTTAATATTGGAATTCCTTTAGGAAAAACAATTTTATTGTGTATCTAAAACCTTATAACCTGATCCCTTTTATTCCTTTTTTAAATTAAAAAAAAAATTTTGTTTTTTGCAGTAGTTGGGAGTTAAACCCAGGGCCTTGCACATACTTTATGAGTGCTCTACTACTGGACTGCACCCACAGCCCGTTTTTATTTTTTATTTTCTCACCGAGTTATGCATGCTGCCTCTGGCCTCAAGCTCACAATCCTCCTACCTCCACCTCCTGAGTCACGGGGTTTATAGGCATGAGGTATCCTTTTATTTCTTTGTAAAGCATTTTTTAAAATTTGTTTTAATTTTTTATGGGGTACAGAGTGATAACTCACTACACATATACAGTGTGCAATAATCAAATCAGGATAGTTAACAATTTCTTCTCCTTAAACATTAAAAAAGTTTTTTGATTAATATGTTATGATAACTGTACATACTTATGAGATGTAATATGTTTTTCAATTGCATATTGTATAATGAGTTTCATTATGGGGTTTCCATATCATTACATCTTGTGCTTTGGACTTGTTCCCTCTTGAACTTTCATAGAAGGGAAAAACACTGCAAATCATAGAACAAATTACTATAGTTTGTTATATGGATAAGCATAAAAGCTGAAAAATATTTACATGTCAAATATTATGAAGATACTAAAATATATGTAATAATCAGTTTTGGGTGAAGGACCTTTTAAGCCATATTTATTCTTATTCCATACTTTGTCATTACAAAATTGTGTAGTTTCTAAAAGTTTCTTACAATGTTAGCTGAAACAGTTTTTTAATTAGTATTTTCATTGTATGTATTTATAGGATCATTGTTGTTAGGTGCTGTCAGGTCGAGTCCAACTCATAGCGACCCTCATAAGGTTTTCAATGGCTGATTGTTTCTGAATTGCCTCGGGAGTGGATTGCCACATCCTTCTCCCATTTTTGCAGTGCTGGGAATCAAACCCAGGACCTCAGAGACTGTAGAGCAGTGCTCTACCAACTGAGCTAAATCCCAGCCCAGAGTGATAATTCAGCTCATATACACCATACTCAACTGTCAAATCACCATTGTTAAAATTTCCATCTCCTTAAACATTTTATAAAAAATTTTCTTTGATTAACGTAACAATAATGAGATATAGAATTTATTTTTGCTTGCGTACAATATAGTGAGATTTATTGTGGAATTTTAATAAAGTTACATCCTGTATTTTGCACTTGTTTTCCCGCTGTTCACCCTTCTATGTTGCTCTCCCTCTCTGTCCCACCCAATTTTACCATCTCCCTCCACCTCCTACTAGTTCCGTCCCCGCTTCGGATGGAGAAGGATTTCTTATTCAGTTCAATATTTGATGCAGCTTTCATGTTAGACTGCTTATTATTCTTCAACAGCAGTATACTGTAGAAGTTCAGCATATGGACTTTAGATCCAGACTGCTAGCTTTAACACTTTGTACCTGTGTAACTTTACACAAGATGTCTTAACCTTTACGGTTCTCAGTTTCATCCTCTAGAAAATAAGGAAAATGATAATATGTTCTAATAGGATTTTGTGAGGAACAATGAATTATATAAGGTTAAGCACTTAGAGGAAGTGCCTGGAACATGGTGATTGATAATTATTAGCTGCTCATACCGTAAACTGGAAGTACTTTGGTAGGGGCTGAGGATATGTCTAGGAGGTATAGCAATGCCTAACATGTGCAAGACTGTAGGTTGCCTCCTCAGCACTGCAAAAGTAAAAATGAAGAAGAAAAAAGAGTACTTTGGTTGCAATCCATGCTGGGAATTGCAGTTTTGATCTGTTAACATGGTTTAGGATACAAAAAATAAAGCAGTAGGATGACACCATAGAAGAATAATGGCCTATTTCAAATCGCTCCAAAACCTAGAAAATTCTCTTATGGCAACAATTGATTGGATGTCAGTAGCAACTACACTCCAAAATGAAGCAGATGCTTTTCAGATAATGGAACGCTATATAGTAATTAACAAGAATGAGGTATATCTATATGTACTGAAATGGACTTATGCCCATTTTGTCCAAATTCTACAAAAGCTGGTGGAACTATATATATAATATCCCATTATAAAATCTGTGTGTTTTAATAGAAAAAAACTTAGCAAAGATTACACACTGGTTTATGTTGTTGTTAGGTGCTGTCAAGTCAGTATCCGACTCATAGTGACAATACATACAACAGGTGAAACACTATTGTCAGTACTTCTCTGCTATTCATATGGTTTTCAATGACTGATTGTTTTTTGGGAGTGGGTTGCTGGGTCCTTTGCCCAAGCCTATGGCACATGTGGTTCCCAGGTGGTCTCCCATCCAAGTACTAACCAGGCCTGACCCTGCTTAGCTTCTGAGATGTGCTGGAATTGGACGCCACAGTGGTATGGCTGCAGGCACACTGGTTTATGGTGGTTACTTATTCCTGAACAATGGGAGTTGTGGGGTAAAAGGGGAGAGACTTTATATTTTTATTCTGTGTATTTTTTTGTTTTAATTTTTATAATGAATACTGCTATATATTAAAATATTTTTAAACAACAAAATGCAAAGGGGCTCATGAGGTGTGATCAAAACATGAATATTTATGTTTAAAACATTTTTTACAGTAAAAGACACATTGCTATTAGTCCCCCTCAGAATACTCCCCCTGATTTCAAACACATGTATCCCATTGTTCTTGCCACTTTCTAAAGCAGTTCTAGAAGTCCTCTTTTGTCAGGGTCTTTAGTTGGGATGTCATGGGTGGCTTGATGTCCTGAGTTGGTTCAAAGCATTTGACTTTCATGGTCATTTTGACTTTGAGGAAGAGCAGAAGTAACATGGTGCCAGATCTGGTGATAAGGTGGATGAGGGCACATCGTAATGTTCCTATTTGACAGAAATTACCTTACCAGATGCCATGTGTGACATGGAGTGTTGTCAGGATGGAGGATGAAACCAAAGACACTCATGAAAAAGGACTTCCAGAACTGGCTCAGGAAGTGGCAAGAATGATGGATAAATGTGTTCAAAATCAGGAGGAGTAATTTGAGGGATATTAATGGCAATATGCCTTTTACTGTAATAAATTTTTAAAATTGAAACATTTACCATATTTTTTATCACATCATGTACATTCCTTATTTATACTAGTCACTGTTACTGTTAGAGTTCTCTTCCCCCTTCACTTCCATCCCCAATGTGCTTTTTGTGTCTATGGATTTTCCTATGCTAGATATTTCATATAAGCAGGATTGTTCAATATGGAATCATTCAGGAAGGTTTTTTGCCCCACGAATTGTTTGAAGTACTCACTTTCTCCCTTGCTTTGGTCCTTAACAACTTCCTTAACTTACTAATTCAATAGAATCCCATCTCACCCACCACCTACCCCTGGTCAGACACATACTGTCTGTCCACTCAAATTATAGAACATTGGTTTCAAAGTTAGTTCTTAGACTTAGTTCATTCTCTTAGCAAGGTTTTAAGACACATCCATATTGAATATGAGTACTTTATTCCTGTTTATGGCTAAATAATACTCTGTTGTATGGATACAATCTGAGTTTTGATAATAACCATATCACAACTCAATGTGGTAGTTCATGCTTGTAATCTTAGCTTTCCGGAGGCTGTAAGGGCTGGGATTTAGCTCAGTTGGTAGAGCACCACTCTGAGGTCCCTGATTCAATTCCCAGCCCCACAAAAATGGGAGAAGGACATGACAATCCACTCCTGAGGCAATCCTGAAACAGCCATTGAAAACCCTATGAGGGTCGCTCTGAGTCAGACCCAACTTGACAGCACCTAACAACAACAACAGGAGGCTATGGCAGTAGAATGGCAAGCTCAACACGAGCCTGGACTGCATAGCAAAACCCTATCTCAAAACACCAAAACCAAGACAAAACCTGGGTGAGAAATGGCATCTCATTGTGGTTTGGATTTATAGTTCTCTAGTGATTGACAGTCTTGAGCGTCTTTAATTTGTTTCTACCACATTTAATATGAGGATTTTTTTCTATTGGAATGTGTTTTTTTCCTTGTTGGTAATTTTTAATGTACAACTTAATGGATCTCTTGACACTTCCATACATGCATCTCATTGCACATTGCTCAAGTTCACTCCCTCTTTCCCCCTCAAGGCCCCCCTCTTCCATTCCCTTCTTCCCCACCAATGGTCTCCGATTCCCTTCTGTCTTTTTTTGAGTATCTCTCTCTATATATGTATACCCTGATTTTGCCATAAGGGCAACATATGTGATAATTGTCTTTCTTTTCTCCTATTACTTCTTCTTTTCCCCTTTTTCTTTAGTCTGTTATCTTTCCCTCCCTAGATCTTGTCTGCTTTCATGATCTGTATGTTTCAATAATGAGTATATATTGAAGTCTAACATCAACATATGAGATAAAACGTGATGTTTATCTTTCTGGGTCTGGCTTATTTTGCTTAAAATAATGATCTCTAGTTCCATCCATTTTCTAGCATATGTGATAATTTTGTCCTTCTTTATGGCTGAAAAAAATATGGAACGCATCATGAATTTACATGTCATCCTTGCGCAGGGGCCATGCTAATCTTCTCTGTGTCATTTCAATTTTAGTGTATGTGCCGCCAAAGCAAACACTTAATATGAGTTATAAAACATTGTGAGTGTCCATATTTTTCACTCAAGTTAGCAGTGACCAGTAAATAATAGTGACTTTGCTATAATTCTGTCATGCATAAGTAAACCCATTATTGGCCTCCTTTTTCGTTTCTCAAAGTGATTGGTAGAAACAAAATTTTATTAATTTCCCTGTAGAAATACACATAATTATAATAGTAGAAAAATAATTAAATATAAGAGAATAATGAAATGACAGAGCTTTGTCTCTGTGTGACATAGCTCACTGCTCTCCAGTATAGACACACAATAAGCCATTGTAGTGCCAAAAGAAAATATCAGATTTCTTATTTTTTTAAATTTAAACTAAGAAAGAAATCAAGCTTTACTAGCTTTCAGTGTAGTGGTTGACAATAGGATATGTACACAGTGTAAATAAATACACATATGTTGGGGCTGTTGTTCAAAAACATTTTTTGATAGAGAAGTGAATGGTCAAAAAGGACTGGAGACCTCTAACAGACAATAAATGAAGTGGCTGATTATAGTTGAGAAAATTTAAAAACAACAACACTTAATTATTACTTAATTCTTCACCCTTAACTTCATTCAACAGAAAAAAATAAAGAATCCTGCCAGATGCCATGGCCCATGCCTGTGATCTCAGCAATTCAGGAGACTGAAGCAAGAGTATTGTGAATTCAAGGCCAGACACAGCTGCAAATCTTAGTGAGACCCTGTCTCAAAATAAAAAAGAAAGAGTTAGGTGCAGCTCAGTGGTAGACCACGAGGCCCTGGATTCAATCTCCTAGTACTGCAAAAAATAATAAAAATAAGAAAAAATAATCCTTATAATTCTAGTATCTATTCTTTTTATTAGAAATCTTTAGTGTACACTTTGAGTTTCATTATGACATTTCCATATATGCATTTCCTTGTACGTTGCTTATGTCGCCTCCCCCATTTCCTTCTCATGACCCCTCCCCCACTCTGATATCCTTTCTCCCCACCAATGATTCATCTTTTGCTTGCATGTCTTATTTGTGTGTGTGCATGTATATTTCTGTGTGTGTGTCTATATACACATACATACAGATTTCGCCTTTGAGAGCAAAATGTGGTATTTCTCTTTGTTTTCCCCATTAGCCTTCTTATTGCCCCTACCCCTTCTCTTCATCCCTTTTCTCCCCCTGGATAGCTCCCTTCTATTCTCATGACCTATATATTAAAATATAAAAATATGGAGCATGGCACAAATTTGCATGCCATCCTTGCACAGGGGCCATGCTAGTCTTTTCTGTATCATTCCAGTTTTAGTACATGTGCTGCTGAAGAGAGCACAGTATCTATCTACTCTTCCTGTGAATTTGACTTTAAGTTTTGATTCAAAGAATATAAATATATCTTCTTCAAAAATAATTCCTGATATTATATGTTACAGAATATTTTTAGTCCCTAAGGCAGTGAGATACCTGCAGCTGTACCACAATGGCATCCGATCCTGTTAGATCTTGGAAGCTTAGCAAGCTAAGCCTGCTTACTACTTGGCTGGGAAACCACCTGGGAACACCTGGTGCTGTAGGCTTGGGAAAAGGACCTGGCAGCCCACTCCCCAACAAACAACCAGCCATTGAAAACCCTATGAATAGCACAAAAGCATTGACGATAGTGTTTTGTCTGTTATACTTAGGGTTGGTATGAGTTGGACACCAACTCAGTGGCACCTAATAACAAGAGCAGTGGTCCCCAATCTTTCTGGCACCAGGAACCAGTTTCACGGAAGACACTTTTTCCACAAACAGGGGTGGGAGGGGTTCAGGATGATTCAAACACATTCCATTTATTGTGTACACAAGTACAGATGAAGCTTAGATCTTTTGCCCACTGCTCACATAGTACTGGACAGTGGCTTGGGGTTGAGCCTTGTGCACTGGTGCATACTAAAGTTCATGTTATAGGTCACTGGCTTTTGAATGCTTTGTATACTATTATAATTAGTGCTGCTAGATTGTTATTCTATATTATGGAAATCAGTCATTATTAGGAGAAAAGCCTTATTTTCCTATTTTTTTACACTTATTAATGGCTAACAGAATGCAAATCCATACATAAATATTTTAATTTTTATTTTATAATGAACTTTTCAAAAACATGTTATCATCCACTGTCCCACTTAAAGAAGTTAGTATCCTGCTCCTGTGCATTAGGTTATTGCTTCTTGGGTAGAATTTAATGAATATTAATAGCCTAACTCAGAAGAGAAGGAGGTAATTTATTAGAGTTTTGTACATTTCCATTTTTATGTGTTATCTGTTTTCCTTTTGCTTTATATGCCATACATCTTTTATTTCAAGTTGATTAATAACTTCTTTTGGTTTTTATTTTATTGTACATTTTCAGTACCAAATGCCTCCATATTTTGATCCTTACTGACTAAGATATGCAGCTACGTAAATTGAATGTAAATTTAAAGGAAGAAATGGTTTGTAATCAAGAATTGGTAGTAAGTTTCTGTTGTGGGTATAGCATTTCATCTCATGGATTCATCAGATATTACCTCTTATGTTGTGTTTATATTTGTTCTTAGTCATTGAAACCAGAGAATTTCAGTAAGTTCATGAAATGCACTTTTGAAACAGTTCTGACTGTCATGTTGATGAACTGTTAACAAGGGGTAGTTCTTACTTCCAAACTCCTTCTTAGTACCCAGGATCATACTCTGTTCTCTTTGATTACTGCATGCAAAATAGCAATAATACTAGCTTATACTTCTAGAGTGCTTATTATCTCACTAATTACTTATGTTAACTTGGTTCTCACAACTCTGTGATGTTAGGTATAACGAACTCTCTTTTACAGTGAAGAAACTAGGTCTTAGAAAGATTAAAGTTACCAGAGGTGACACAGCAAGAAGGTGGGAGAGCTGGGATTCCGACCTCGGCAGTCTGGTGCCCAGGTTCAGGCTCTTAACTGTGGCAGTGCATCTGCCTCCTTAGCTGGAAGTGCTGTTCTTGGCCTGAACCAGCTTCCCCTCAGTTTGCTTTATTCCCCAAAAACCCTCACTGTCAAAACTCCTGGTCTTCCAGTCTTCAGCTGCTTTTGTTGTCTCCACACAGGAGGTGATGAAAATCAATGTCTAATGGTTGAGGTAGGCATACTCAACCAGGCCTAAAACCATGCCTCTCCTGTTGAGGCACTGAATATATTTTATTAAATGTTGAAGCAAATGTACAAAGAGTAAAATTTCTATAAAGCAAAAAAAAATAATAATAAGTTTCCTTTTCTGTGTGTTCTTTTGGCTTTATATTTTTCTTATATAGTTTTAGTGTATTTGTTCTGATAGTCAAGATAATCTACTTCTTTAACAAAAATTGAGTGCCTGCTGTTCATTTCTTCTGCCATGGACATCATTGGGGAAAAAAGTCCCTCCCTTCATCAAGATTACATTACTGATATTAGTCAGATAATCACACAAACACGAGGGGTCCCCCCAAACCAGAAATGACTGTGAAAACAGTGATCACCTGTTTCTTTACTCTGAAAAGGATTGTGCACTCAGAATTTGTTCCTCTGGATCAACCAAAGTTTTTACTTTCTGAAAGTTTTGAGAAAGTTGCATCACGATTTGCAGAAGAAATATCCCAAGTTGTGGCAAACAGGTGACTGGTTCTTCCTCCTTGACAGCACACCCACCCACCCCATGCTAAGTGTTCAGTAAGTTTTGGCCAGAAACGCTATGACCCTTGTGCTCCACCCTCCTGTTCACCCATTCTCACCCTTTGGGACTTTTGTTTCTCCATATGATAATAGTCCTCACAGGGAAATATTTTGCTGATAAGGAGGAAATGGAACAAAAAAATGGCAGAAGCACTAAAAGGCATCAAAATGGACGAGTTCAAAACCTGTTTTAAGCAGTGAAAGAAACATCTCAATAGGTAAACTGAAGGTGACTGAAATTTGAAGATGTAAATATACAACTTTTTATAAATAAATTCTAGGGTGTTTTGGACCCCATCATAGATACGTACACATTGTTAGAAATGCTGGGATAGGAAAGAACAGAGGATCTACTGGGTGGGAGGAAGGCCTTGGAGGATTCCCTAAGAAAGTGACATTTGAGCTGAGAATGGAGGAGGAGAGGGTGGGAGATGCAGGCCATGTTGCATATTTGTGGTGGAGGGCCCAGCTTGTGTGAACTGTTTGAGAGGAGACACCCCTGAGATGCTGAAAGAAGGCACATCTGGAAACCTGAATGGAGGCCACTGTGTCTGCAGTGCCAGAAAGCAGGTTGGCCTGGTTCAGAAGGACCTGGTGAGGTAGACTAGGGCCTTGTGGGAAATACTGAGGATTGAGCTTCACTGAAGGGCAGAGGAATTCACCAAGGAAGCCTAGGAGGGGCACAGGGTGCAATTATTGGATTTAGAAGGCCCTCTCAGGTTACTGGGTTGAGGGTACCTGAATGGGGGTGGGAGTGTGTGCAAGGATTGCTTAGGAGCTAAGGAAGGGATTACGGAGTCATCAGTGGATATAGTAAATTCAATACTAAATCCCTATTCAGGTCTTAAAACCTGTAATTTTGGATGACCAAAAAGACTACATCAGAAATAGTAACTTCCCAGGCATTACTGTGTTAACAGTGGTTTTCTCTTGAATGTATGGGGAGGGTAATATTTCCAGAGAAGAATAAGACACAAAAGAAAAATGATGATATAGTTAGGACAGAATGGAATAGACTCAAGGTAACTAAAGAGTAATTTTTTAAATTAAAATTTTAAATTGGGAGCTGGGAATGTGGCCCAGCAATAGAATGCCTTGGGTTCAGTCTCCAGCAGTGGAGGGTGGGATGGTAAATTGGAAAGATATACACTAAAATCTATTCAGTGGCTATCTTTTTAAAAATAATCCCCTTTATTTATAAATGTTGGTGGGGTACGGAGTAATAAGATGTTTGTTATTTCTATTTTGCAACTATCATATCGCTTTGGGTTACATTTGCATCAACTTACATATTTCACAGAACCTTTTGATTTATCTATAGTAAAAACAAAAATCATGCATTTATGGGTTATATTCCCCCCCCATGTATTTGTATTTTTGTATTGTCTATTTTGAGATTATCCTCTCCCTCTTTATCCCTCCACATTATTTCCCTTTCTGTTGCCCCCTTCCTCATTCCCTTCTGCTCCCCTTAGGCCCCTCCCCCATCTTTCTGCTCTGCTTTAATTTTCCCTTTTTAGATAAGACTGATTGATCATTTATATATATATATATATTTTTTTTTTTCCTCCTTCCTTTAAGATAGATTTAGCTCCCACATATGAGAGAAAACATGTGGCATTTCTCTTTTGGGGCCTGAATTCATTTGCTTAAGTTCTATCTATTTTGCTGCAAATAACATTATCTCATTATTTTTTATTACTGAGTAACATTCTATTGTGTATGTATCCTACAGTTTTTTTATTCATTCCTCTGTTGATGGACATTTTGGTTGGTTTCATATCCTTGTGATTGTGAAAATTGCTACATTAAATATGGAAATGCAGTTATCTCTGTGGTACAATGATTTATCTCCCATTGGGTATATTCCCAGGAGTGGTATAGCTGAGTCATATGGCAGTTCTATTCATAGTTTTCTAAGGTATGTCCATATTGATTTCCAAAGTGTTTGAACCAATTTACAGTCCCACCAGCAGTGTAAAAGGGATCCTTTTTCTCCTCATCCTCGCCAGCATTTGTTATTGTTTTGTTGATCTTGGCCATTCTTACTGGAGTGAGATGAATTCTCAGTGTTGTTTTGATTTGCATTTCTCTAATGGCTAGGTATATTGAGCATTTTTTCATGTTTCTTGGCCCTTTGAACCTCTTCATTTGAGAACTGTCTGTTCATTTCCTTTGCCCATTTATGTATTGGATTATTTGTTGTCTTGGAATTTGCTTAAGTTCTTTGTATATTCTAGAAATTAGTCATCTGTCAGATGTGTAAGATGCAAAGATTTTCTCCCATTCAGTGGACTCTCCCTTAACTCTGCTGATTGTTTCTTTTGCTATACAGAAGCCTTTTAATTTCATGTAATCCCATTTGTCATTCAATGGCTACCTTTGGATAATGGATTTATGGACAGTTTTTACCTTCCTCTTTATATTCTTTGTATTTTCTGGGAAATTTTTTGTATGGAGTAATTATTTTATGATAAAACTAATGAAGTCATTTTTATTAGGAGAAAATACATAAAAATCTGTTTCCTTATGGGAAGTTACCCTTTAAACCATCTGTTTTCTAAACTTCAGATACTTAGAAATTAGAAGATAATTATGCACAGCAAATTTAAGGATATGTAGACTCACTGAGTTCACTGCAATCATGGCGGAATTCCTGAACTGTGCAAGGACTAATTTTTACTTTTGGAAATGATTCAGTGTTAAATGAAAAAAAAATTTTTTTCTGAAGAATCAGATGTTGAAAATAATGAAAGAGCATGTATAAGCTGGCGAAATAGTGTCTGTTTAAAATATCTTGTGCTATATGTGTTAATGAGATCATTAAAGAATGGACCGAAAAGGAGAAAGGCCCAAGTGTAAAGCTGTGGCTTCATTATACATCTGTGGAAAATGTAAATATCACATCTGTAATGAATCTCTGTATCTTCTACAGCCTTAACTTAGGAAAAGTGAGTTGAAAATCAAGATTCTTTTTGGAAGTTTTATATGATATGCTATATAACCGAAGTCTCATGGCAGCAGCTCACAATATATTTTATATATTGTACCAGCAGCAGATACTTCAGACATATCAGAAGAAGGTACTCTTGATTCAGTGTCTCTGGCAGTATAATAAAAAGTAGGGTAGAAATTTCTGCAGTCTCTAATAAGCAATTTATCACTGAGTACTGTCAGATTCTGTAGAAAAGTCCGCAAGATGATTTATTACATTAATTACTGTCATCTGGGTTTCATGCTGCTAAGCCTACAAATGCAGCCACATTCTACTATGATTTAAGAATATATTTTGGCCAAGACAAAAGCGCTTCTCATTGTGATTAATACAGTACAATATTTATGCTCTTGGTTGCCTCTTTTTTTGCCTTTGCTTAGTGTAGAATGCTTAATTTCTTTTCTGTGACTTTGTATGAGATTGAAGGAGCTTCATCTAGTTTCTTTTCAAACCTGTTGGATGATTTCCTTTTTATCTGCTTGTTATTATTTTCTTAATTTACTTAAAGCAGCATTTTTAGAAGAGAGAATTCCATGATTATCCCCTTGTTTAATACTGTACTGAATTCAACTATTAAGAGAGAAATATAGTAACAGTCATTTTATAATTGAAGAAAGCAGGGCTGAGATTAAAAAATACACATGGATTCACATAGCTCTGCTTAAGCAGCATTGCTGAGATTTGAAATTAGCATTCTTATTGGCGAAGCCGTGAACCACTGGCCACACTGTGTATATCAGGTGTAAGAAATCAAGTAAAAATAAAATTTAAAAATGGTCTTTGGCAATTAGGTAAACAGCATTTAACTTAAGAATGATTCCAGAGAAGTTATAAAAAAAAAAAAAGTCTATATATAGTGGACTTCTAGAGAAATAAGTTGTTTCTTTAAGTCACTTGTTATTTTGTCCAATAATGGTACCAGTCAGGCCAGTCTGATTTTTTGATAGTTTTTTTCTTTTTTTTTTACTAAATAGAAATCACTTAAACAAACATTATTCATTAAGCAACTGTTCTGTCTGGGAAATAAAAAATTTCAGAGGAGAAAACTTGTTGCAGCAACATGGTAAGTACTATAACAGGGATTAGGCTGTGGATTGCTGGAAGGAAGAGGCCTTATCTAAGCCTTCTAGGGAAGGGAGAGCAAAGGCACTATTTCTCAAAGTGTGGCCTCCTGGACCATGCCCATAATAGAACCACTGGGGACTTGTTCAAAACACAGACCCCTGAACCCTTTTGGCCATAAGTTAATTTTCTTTTGGGAGGATCTGCGAGGTCAGTGTTGATCATCTTTGCACATGTGTTGTCTCACCCCTACTTTCCAACATACAGCTCCTTGGCCTGATTTAATTCATATATAGAGACAACCACTGATAGGGATAAGAAAAAGAAACAAGCCTTTTCCCTCTACAGGATCGCTGTGTTTGTTTAATAAATATTAGTATATTTTGTTCTCTATTTCTGTTTTCTAAACTTTTTTAAAGAAAAAATTCTCCAGAGGGTCTGGAGTCACATAATATACACCCAGGAGAAATGAGCATTTGACTAATATCTGTGTAAGAAATTTCTCTTTCAGTGAAAAATACTACCAAAGATCATGCTGGACTAACTGGTACTATTAGTCTAAATTTTAGAGCTCCTGAACATGTATGTGAGAAATGTGTTTTACTATAATTGGAAATGATTAACCGAGCATAAAAATAATTTGTTGGTCAGCTGTAAGAGCATTCCAGTCTGGCTTCAATTAGTGCCGATAACAATCCTGGTTTAAAGTTCTAGTAGGAAGCATAAAAATGGGCAAGGAAGTTCGGTGTTTAAAGAAAAAGAGGACACTAACTTTTTAATACATTTTATGGCAATTACAAGATTATCACAATTAATTTTTTACTTTTCAAGTAAACATAGCTCACTATTTTTTCCAATAAGTTGCAGAGATTAAGAGTTATTGCTGTTTTCAAAAATGAAACATGAATGTTGGTGAATACAATTTTTATAACCACTGACAAATACAATTTGAGTTGGCCTATTTCCTAAGATCATCAAATAGGGATCATATTTTTTAATGTACCAAGATCATTTTCCTCCAACGTAGAAAGTCATAGAAAATTGATTTCTCTCAAATGACTGTATCTGTAAAAGGAAGTGCCTAATAGACAACACCATAGTATCAGCATATTTTCTTTTTAAAAGTAGAGATTAGAGGTGGAGGGGGGAGCTATCCATTGATTTTATAGATATTTTCATTCTGACTTTTGTTAATAAGAGTATTTGCTTTTTTTTTTATCCTGATAGTAAGATAAAGATACTGTCCTATAGCAATTTGAGTGATGGGTAATAAGTTGTTATTTCCTAAGGAACTAGAGTCTGGGAAAAGATTTCAGGGCTTCACACCATTATGTTCATACCACCTGCCTCTACCACATATGACTGTGAAGAGTCCTATCAGAGGAAAAGGTGACCATGTGAAGTTCTGATTATAAGTCCCCAAATTTAAGTTTATTTTAAAGCCACTCATTTTATTTTTTATGCTTTCTAAATACAATTGAGTCTGCAGCCATAGCCCTGTGGCGTCCGATCCCGTCAGATCTCGGAAGCTAAGCAGGGTCAGGCCTGGTTAGTACCTGGATGGGAGACTGCCTGGGAACACCAGAAGCTGTAGGCTTGGGAGAAGGACCTGGCAACCCCCTCCCAAAAATCAATCTGCCATCGAAAACCCAATGAACAGCAAAGAAGCACTGACAATAGTGTTTCCCGTTGTACAGAGGGTCGCTATGAGTCAGATACCGACTTGACGGCACCTAATAACAACAACAACAAATACAATTGATGTGGTTGGTCTGAAGTGGACTGGGTAATTATAGAGTTATCTCAGTAACTTTCCTTTCAGCTTTGGTGTTAATTCAGTCAACAGATATTCATTGAATACTATTACTTCTTAAATGCTTTTCCTGACACTGCCAAAAAAACCACCAAAGTCTTGGCTTTTGTGGAACAAACTATCCATTGAGAAAGACATGTGCAAGACAAATAAATATGTATTGTGTTAGATGGTAATAGGTGTATGGAAGAACAGAACAGCAAAGGAGGAATAAGAATGTCAGAGGTAAGAAATGTGTGGGGTTTTTTTTGTTTTTTTGTTTTTTGTTTTTTGTTGTTTTAAGAAAGTACCTTTGTCAAATTTGTGACACCTGGAGTTTCTTTGCACTTAGCATAGTCTCTTCTGTGTTTGTATTTACAGTTACCATATAGGACCTTCCGTGTAGCCTTCTGCCTAGTCTAGCTTTGCTCCCTAGCACACCCCTTCTCCAACCCAAAACCATTATTGGTGATTTATAGTCTTCATGCAAGCACAAGCCTTCTCATCTCTTTTCCTTTACTCAAGCAGTTTCTTCCAGGGATGCCCCACCTTCCCGTTCTGCTTACCCAAATAGTATTCAACTTTTAAAACCAACCCACGTCCCAGTCCTTCCATAGGTTAGAGCTTCAATACTGCTTACACTCCATTCAACTTCTCTCTCTCTCTCTCTTTCTCTCTTTTTTCTGGGTTCCTATAGGACCTAGAGTCCCTGCTACAAACTCAGGGCCTAATTGTACAGTGTCATGTTTGGTCTTTTTAATTAGTTTTATGTGTGTTAGTCATCTCTCTAGCTATTTCACAACCATCAGAGACTTGCCTTTGACTATACCCACAGATCTTGAAATGTGACGGGCATAAGTGGGTGCTCAGAAGTATGGATTAAATATTAATTCCAACCTCACCTTCATAAATATAAATCTGCTCACCAGATTTCTTTTTACTTTTCAAATTTAAAATACATTCTTATTTAATAATGTCATGGACTTATCATTCACTGGTTTATAGAGAGAAATTGAACATCATTTCTTTTCTCAACCAACTGAAAGATGAGACACGATACTCCTCTTAAAATAAAATAATAGAGAAGTTAAACATAAGGAATTGTTTCTTAGTGCTTCAGATGTATTCTTTTAATAAAATCACACAGGGATGTGATAACCATGTTTGTTTTTATCTTAAATTGGGTGCTGTAGCAATAGAAGCAAATGGATCTGAATTTAAACTCACATAAATCTCTTCAAATTAAATGAGAACATAAGCTCCTGTGCTAATTATGTTTTTCCATGCCATCTCCTAACAAGCGAGGAAATAATTGGATTAATGGAGCATAGAGACTGTGTAAATAAGTACAGAAAAACTGCTACATAAAAGCTTGATTCAGGGTGTTGGGAAGCATTCTTAAGCGAAGCTGAGCCTCTTCCTGGGACCCCTCCAGATCACTCGCAGGTCTCTTGGAAGGAATTATGAAACTGAAAACCTCTTGTTCAGTTGGCTACATTTACTAAAAGTGCATTTCACTGTACTGACTTTTATGGGGTGGCTTCTCCTTTTGAAAAACTTAGAGTAAGGTCATTGTTGTTATTGTTAGGTGCTGACAAGTTGGGTCCGACTCAGCAACCCTTATAGGATTTGCATTATCGGATTGTTTGGGGAGTGTCCTCCTGTTTTTGTGTTGCTAGGGATCAAACCTGGGTCCTCAGAGTACAGAGCAGCACTCTACCAACTGAGCTAACTCTGACCCCTTAGAGTAAGTTTAAGTGGTAAGCATTATGGCTCTTGTGAATGGTGCAGTCAAGAAATAAGTGACCATTCATTTGAAGAACCAAAGCTACCTATCCTTTACCCGCCCCCCCTCCAGTACTGGGGCGTCTTGAGCATGCTCGGCAAGTGCCACTTTTTTATATTTATTTTGAGACAGATTCTCTGTCAGTTATACGTGCTGCCTCTGACCTGGTACTTGTGCTCCTCCTGAGCCAGCCTCTCAATTGCAAGTGCTAGCTTTACAGGGATGTGCCACCACTGCACCTGGCTACCCATGCTGTCTACAGAGGGAATTTATCTACCTTCTCTGTTTATACCCAAAACCATGTTAGTGATGCAGTGGCAGCAAAGATAGTGAAAATGGGAGCCAGCAGAGTACAGAATACAGGTAGAAGAAAGCTAATATAAGTCGAAGGTATAGGAGAAAGACAAATATTTTATTTTGTTTTTTGTTGTTGTTTGTTTTTGCTTTTGTTTTTTGAGACAGAGTATGCTGGTCTGGAACTCACTTGGTAGACCTGGCTGGACTCACACTTGGTTGATACTCCTGCCTCAGCCTCCCAAATACTGGGATTACAGGTGGGCCCAACTACACTCAGCTTAATGTGGACATTTCAAAACTGCATTTTTGAAAACCATGCATGTCTAGAAGTTCTCCCTTGTCATACTCTGGTCAAAGCTTCAGATATTCAAAACATGGTGGCACCCTGGTGTTGTGGCACATGCCTTTAGTCCCACCCACTTGGGAAGCAGAGGCAGGAGGATCACAAGTTCAAGGAGAGAGACAGCCTATGTAACTTAGCAAGACTCTGTCTCAAATAAAAGGAAAAATGGGCTGGAGGTGTGCAGCTCAGTGATAAAACTCTTGCAAAGCATGTATGAGGCCCTGGGTTCATACCCCCAGTACCACAGAAAAAATAAATAAATAAATAAATAAATAAATAAATAAATAAATAAATAAATAAATAAATAGAAAAAACATATGGAGCATCTGTGGATTTAAAAATCTTTTAGCAGTTCATATATTCAGGTAGTCTTTGTACATTTTTGGGTAGCTCTGGTGTGTCAGAACATATGCTGGCTGCTTGGGATTCACAGGTAACCTGCATGAAAAATAATTTACTTAATGAGGCATGGACACTATAAACATAAGTGTAAAACGCTGTCTGCTTCCAAACTTTAAGACTATTTCTAAGCATTCCTTTCACCTCCAGGAGGTCACAGACTAAGAGGTGTGAGATACAATGAAATGGATATACAGTACAACATGAATATAATCAATTTATCAGCTTGTGTCTCTTAGCTCTTTGAGATGTAGATAACATTACCCCAAAGTTCTTTCTCACAATTTTTACCTACTGTGACACCTTTCCTTCATTTTAGATGGTAGAGAATGATGGAAGGGTTGACTTAGATATTCTCTGGTTCCCTTGAGTTAGGACCACCTGCTTCCACTGAAGTAGTCGCATTATGGGCCATTTTGTTTGAGAATATTTTGCATCAGATCAATGTGAACTTACCCTGTGCTGCCTTTCTAGAAAAAGAAAAGGCACTACTTGTACAAGACAGAGTTTACTGAAGATTTCTTAGTGTGAGAGGAGATGAATAGGTTTTTATCATAATAGAGCCATGCAAATCTGACCAGATAATTTTCTGTCCATCTAGTTTTCTTAGGATCAGATACAAGGTTATGAGGCCCACAGGGCATGTTGTGATTTGGCCCCAGTGGGCTTTCAAACTTCTCCTCTCAGCTGCTCTTGCCCTTGACCACTTCACTCCAGGTGCACTGATTATCTTTTCAGTCTCTCAGGTTTTGTTCTGATTGTGAGAACTTCTCATGTGCTGGGGTCCCACTACTTTCATTCTTTGTATGATTGGCTTCTCAGTTTTAGGTCTCAAACCAAAAGTCTTTTGAGAAAATCCTTTCTGAAACATCCATCCTTAAGTGAGCCACTTAACTCTCTAACAATATCCTGATGTTTTTCTTGGCAGCACTTGTGCCAGTTTGACTAAGATTTATTTATTTGTGTTACTTTCTGTTTTCCCCCACTGCATGATAAATCCATAAAAGCTAGGGTGGTTTCCGTTGTGCTCATCCCTGCAGACTGGCCCACTCAATTCCTGACCTGTGTGAGTTATTCAGTGAGTGTGCCTGAGTGAGTGAATGAGGTGGCTCAGTCAGCCTGGACTGATTAGGTGGCAAAGAGAAAGAGTGCCTGTGATCCCAGTGACTTAGGAGGCTGAGGCAGGAGGATCTAAGTTTGAGGTCAGAGGCAGCCTGCACAATTTAGTGAGATACTGTCTCAAAATTAAAAAAAATGGGAGACTGGAGTTGTAGAGCACTTGCCTAATATGTGTGAGGCCCTGGATCAAACTCCAGTACTGCCTCCCCCAAAACACCACATACTAAAATATAAGTAGAAAGATAGCACTTTAACAAGTCTTAAATATATCCCTATCAATATATGTCACATAATCCCAAAGTTATTCTTTAAAGCTAAACATTGGGAGACTTTTTCATTAATGTCAATAATAAGCAACAGCCATCACTATTATTTAACATGGTAGCATGGTTCTAGAGGTACTTGTTGTGGAAGAGGTGTGTATATGTAGAAATATAATGATATATTGTAATATATATTACAAAGCGCTAAGTACAATATATACAATATGTTGTTGTTGTTGTTGTTAGGTGCTGTCGAGTCGGTATCCGACTCATAGCTACCCTACATACAACAGGTGAAACACTATTGCCAGTGCTTCTCTGCTGTTCATAGGGTTTTCAGTGGTGGATTGATTTTGGGGATTGGTTTGCCGGGTCCTTCTCCCATATACCATATAGTAAGGCTAAATAAATGTTACTAAGTATTAAGACTACATATAAGCATAAAAATTGTAAATATATCCAGAGTTCCTCTAAATCAATATAAAAAAGAAAATGGGTCAACAATAAAAAGAATTCACAGAAAGAAAATAAGAAAATTCAAAGAGATAATATATATTTGATAAAAAGGTTAAATCTCACTTAGAAAAGAAAGGGAAAATAAAACCATGAAATATTTTACTAGTTAAATAAGCAAAGATTAAGAAATTTGATAATATGTTGTGATTAAGCCAGGCTTCTTATACCTTATCATGAGAGTATAAATTGCAGGGCAATAACAATATGGCAAGTTTTTTAGAAATTAGTTCAGTATAGATACTTGCACATGTATGGAAAAAGTGTAGTTACCATTACAGCACTGCTTATAACAGCAGCAGGATGAAATAATTCAACCCCTCTATAGGGAACTAGTACAAGAGATGAATATATTATGACATATACATGTAAAGTACTATGCAGCTATTAGAAAAATTACAGCAACTGTATATATAATGGCATTGTATATAATATGGCATTGTCTCTCAGACATTGTTAGTAGTAAATGGCAGAATATAAAGTATGATGTATAGTATATTTCTCTCGCCATCTTGAAAGGAAAAGAGTAAGTATGTGCATAGAAAAACCTCCAAATTATACCCAACTAGCTGGTAACATCAGTTGCAGAGAGAAACTTGGTAACAAAGAAATGAACTGGGAAGGTGACTCATTTCCACTGTGTACTCATTTGTAGTTTTTTGGTACTGTACCATAAGTTTTTACTGCCTATTATTTATTGGTGCTAGGATCAAAAATTTCCTGTTCAAATTTTGTTAATTTAAATCAAATGGATCATGGTCCATATTTTTTAAAAATCTTATTTTCTAAGAACATATAGGTGAATTTTCAAGTGAATGGCAGATTAAAATGTGTAAATCAATTCTAAGTGGACGGCAAATTGAAATGTGATAAGTAAAACAATTAAAACTTTGGAAGAAATAGAAGATCTTCCATGACTTTGGAGTAGGCAAGATTTCTTAAACAGGACACAAAAAACAAGAACCATAAAGGAAAAACTGATAAATTGGACAATATTAACAATAAGAAGTCATATTCATTAAAGACACAATTAAGAAAGTAAAAAAAGGCAAGACAGATTGAGAGAAAATACTTGAAAAAATGTATCTGGCAAAGATTCATATCCAGAATTTGGTAAAACCTCCTACAAATAGTAAGAAAAGAACAGACAGTTTAAAGAAAAATGGACTAAAACTTAAACACACACTTCAAAAGAGGATATCCAAATGTCCAATAAAACATATGAAGAGGTATTCAACATCAGGGAAATGAAAATTAAAACCACAATGTAGTATCACTATATATATATCAGAATGGCTAAAATGGAAAAGACTGACACTTCTTAAGTGTTGCAGAAGATGTAGAAAAACCTGAACTCACATAATATGGTGGGGAAAGTAAATTTATAAAACCACCTTGGAATATCAGTTGTCAATCATAAGCATATGATTTCTTATGACTTGGTAATTCCACTTCTAAATAAATATTCAACAGAATGCATACACATGATCACCAGAAGATACTTTTGAGATTGTTCATTGCAGTTGTATTAGAAATAGCTCCAATCTGAAAACTAATAGAATGCAATGTCCAATAGAATGGAAACATAAATTGTGATAAATTCATACAGTGCAATGTTACAAAGCACTTTCCTGCAAATGCACAACATTATGGGTGAAGCTCACAAACATAATGTTGGGCGAAAGAAGCCAGATACAAAAGCATTTACCTCTTAAGATTCTATTCACGCATGTTACAGTAATAGACCAAACAAAGCTATGGTGTTTCAAGTCAGGATGGTGGTTTTCTTGGTGCAAGGGAATTATGGGACAAGGGGAAAGCTTCTGGAATGCTAGTGATGTACTTTTCCTTGATCTGGGCACTAGATTCACAGGTGAATTCAACTGGTAAAACTTAATCACATGCACTTAGTAACTACAATATTGTATGTTATGTTATATCTAATTAAGTGTTTTTAAAAGAATGGATCAGAAAATTTTCTAAAACTGGAGATGAATGCAAGATAATTGTAATAGTTCTGTATTTTATTATACTTTTCCTGGGCTTATTTGATTTTGGTATTATCTGAAAAACTGATTTTTTAAAAATTGAGTTAAAAACCATTTCCTTTCCTGTATTCATGTAAAATGAAGGAAAGTGTCTTTGGCCTTCCGTCCTCCTCCTTGGCGCATTCCATACTGCTTTCATAGGAAAGACTATGACAGTGTGACTGTTTGGATTTTTTGTTATGATTGTTTGCTTTGCGGTACCGAGAGATTGAACCCAAGGCCTTGTGGTAGGCAAACACTGTACCACTGAGCTGTACTTCCAGCCCCCTTTTAGATCTTGTATCTTGGAACAGGGTCTTGCTAAGTTGTACAGGCTGTCTATGACCTCAAATGCGCAATCCTCCTGCCTCTGCCTCCTAAGTTGCTGGAATTATAGGCACATGCCACCTCACCTGGTGGTTTGTTTGTTTTAAACAAGGGCTTGCTCAGTATCCCAGACTGGCCTTGAACTTCCCATCCTCTTGCCTTAGCCTCCTGATTGCTGGAACTATAGGTATGTACCACCATGCCTGGCTCCAATGTCACTTTCATAACTAAAACTGAGACTCTGAAGAAACAAGGGAAAGCCTTTGAAAACAAGAGCAGGCTGAGGATGAATTGAAGAGGCATGAATGTGTCTGTCAACTCTGAATGGACTAGCTCAGTGCTAAAAATGTGGCAGAGAGGAACAAGTAGGAGAGCTAGCCAGCTAGCCAGGAAGCTGTCACAGGTGATGAGGCCCATACCAGCACTCTAGTCCATTCCATCATCATCTTTACCATCTTTAGCAGGCCACTAATGCTGCTTAATTAAGCCCAACAGACATATATTTTTGCTCACCTACAACAAACCCCTTAAAAGAACTTGGAGTGGGGGGGGGGGGGAACTGTGTACCACTCACTTTTAAATTGATACCCAAATGTTTTCAAAGTAAGTTTAAGTTTATTTTTATAAAAAGGAGGTAAAAAATATACAGTATTTTATAAAATGAAAACAAGGATTGACTAAGTAGAATCAGTATCTCATGATAGGATTTAGTAATAGTTGTTAAGCACCTTGTGAATAAAAGCATACTGAATCTGAAAGAAATGAATATCATTTTAACCGTCTATTTTATTTTGAACATTGTGGTAGTTCTGCAGAATACTCCAGTACTAGTTTAAGGAATTAGCCTCCCTTATCCTATAGCCCTTGAGAAGTATTGAATTCAGAAACCTCAATTCAGGCCCCAAACCCTGTTAATGGCAGATTTCACCTATATCAGATCCTTGACTTATAAATTCTGTTTGGCTTCTCAGAGTCTTTTATACCCCAGAGAATGTACCATGTTAGATTTTAAATGACTATATGCACAAACTGAGTCTTCATCTCAGATAAGCAAATTTTAGAAAAGATCCCATGTGAAAGTTGAGAAACTGGATTTTTCCCCCCTCAAGTTGTCTGTGAATGTTTATTTCTTAGATCTTTGTTTGAAGTTTGAAGACTGCTGTGATATTTGTACAAGTAGCCAGAATAAACAGATGTGCTGGCTCCATTGACTTTACATGTAACCAGTCAAGGGAACCAGCTGATAAAAGGCTACATTCAACCTGTGGCTTCTATGTTTTTGATGGAAAGACAAGCATCTTTATTTTTGATACATAAACAATGTCAACTGGGAAAAAATAGCATAATTGAAAGTTAAGTTTATTGAAGTATAAAATAGCCTTTCATATATTTGAATTTGGGAAATATAATCTCTCAAAAATAGGCATATATAAATATTAATTCAATAAATTTTCATTTCATTTTATAAAATTACATGAATTCTGGCAATTCTGTGTTAGAATTACTATTTTAAAGTAACATGGTTTTTCATAAGTATGTATAGTGGTCCAAAAGTAATATGTTTTGTGAATAAAATTCAATTTTTTAGAAATTTTATTGTTGGATGTAATAATTACAAAGTTTTACTGACCAAGTTTACAAATTAACCTGAAGTTTTCCTACATAAGATAATTGGGATAAACAAAATGCTGTTGCCTTATACTTGAGAATCAGAAATTATGGCTTTTGTTTTTTAAATTAACCTCTATGTTTGGCTCTGAAGAATCAATAGAGAGAGTAGCGTGGTGGGTGACGCCTGCCCATAATACCAGCAACTCGGGAGGCAAAGGCAGGAGAATCAGTTGTTTGAGGCCAGAGGAAGCCTGTGTAACTTAATGAGACCCTGACTCAAGATAGGAAATAAAAAAACAGAGACTGGCTAAGATGGTGGACCGATAACAACCACCTTGAGACTTGGAGAAACAGGAGAGCTTAAACAATGGCTTAGAACTCATATTGATCAGTCAGATAGAGTAATAAGTTAGATAAGAGGCAGGGATTAAAAAAAAAAAACACCACAGGTTAGGTAAATACCACCAGCTGCAGAAAAATTTTAAGAAGGGATAAGGAATCATCATGGCAGGTCAGTAAGAGTGCATCGCCAGAAACATGGAGATTTGTTCCAGCAAGAAGAGAAAATTACCACTTACACAGAAATGGGCTGCCAGGAAACCCACCAGCAATTCCTCCAGCATGACATGGACTACACAGATAGCAGAGAGAGTCCAGGGGTCAACGAATTTTGAATCCAAAGTGGAGAAGAACTAGATAAACTACTGCAGATAACCCTCCATTGCCTGGGTCACAGAGCATGGAGAATATACAGTCCAGGGAGAATTTCACATGGGCGTTTGGAGCTCGGGTTCGCCAAGGAGTGCAACCCTGGAACCTGCCAACATTGTGCCAATAAGACACTAGCAGCACTTCCTATAGAGAGCAACTGGTGAGTGAGTCCCAGACACCAGGTGCAACTGGTGCCCACAGCACAGCTGCCATCCCCACACTGTGGAGGTCATGGTCTTAAAATTTGCAGTAGGAGAGCGGTGGGGTGCAAGTCCCACATGGGAGCTCAGGCCTCAGATCCGCTGAAACCTGATCCAGCCCAAGAGACCTGTGTGGACCTTCCACCATCATTTCCTGCCAGAGGGACACTGCTCAGAAACCCCTTCCCCCAAACCTGCTAATTTTCAGCAAGAGAGCAAGTAGGGGAAATCCCTTTCCCTGCAGCAGAACTGAGAAATCTCAAAGCTGTCATCACTGCTTAGGAAATTTTACACAAGAGAAGAATGAAAACAGGACCAAAGGTGGAGGGACCAGTATGGACACAGCTGAGCAACAACCCAATATAACTTCTCTTGATAGCAGCAAGCAGGAAGGAGAGACTTTGGAACACTGGGCAAGGACTCTTGCCTAAAGGAAGTGACATGGGGCCCTCTCAGAGGGTTGATGACAGCTGCTGGTAGGAGGGAAGGCAGTTAAACTTGAGGTTTCTAGTATATCCCACTTCATCATTTCCTTTTTTTTT
Source organism: Pedetes capensis (assembly GCA_007922755.1). Lineage (NCBI taxonomy): Eukaryota > Metazoa > Chordata > Mammalia > Rodentia > Pedetidae > Pedetes > Pedetes capensis. The sequence continues at coordinate 35,656 of VMDO01004726.1, forward strand.
TTTTTTTTTTTCCTTTTGTTGTTGTTTTGTGGGGTTTTTTTACTTGTTTTGTTTTTGTGGGGTTTTGGGTTTTTTATTTCTTCTTTTTTTATTTTTATTATTTTTTCTTTTTTTCTGTTTTTTCTTCTTTCCTCATCTCCTCTACCCTCGCCTTCCCCAGTGGAGAAGTAGAGAGAGAGTTTCCACCCTGGGCCCCAGTCCCATTGGAACTGCAAACTGGAGAGAGGGAAACTGAGGGGTAGAGAGTCCAGGCATGGAGAAGAACAACACAAGCTTGATGACTCCCTGAACCTAGGAGAACCGGTCCAGAACAAGACTCATCTGGGGTTAGGTAGGGCTTGCGATTTAGAGTAATAGTGCCACATACTTGACAACCTAAGACACATAGTGTAGGCTGTAGAACAATCAGGGGCTGGGAATGCAGAAGATGGAGAAAAACTGAGGGTGACAATGCCGAATACAGAGTCTGCAGCAGAACCTAGACATTGGGCACTGAGACTGCAAACTACAGGGTAGGGGAGTGAGAAAGAAGCACCATCAACTCATCGTCACCCAAACTCAAAGAAACATCAGAGGGAAAATCTCTTTGCACATGGAGGTGGAACCTTACTCCAAGACCAAGCAGTGGGCAAGCCTCAGCAGAAAGATACACAAAACGTGAAAGGCCACTCTGGATGGATAGATCCCATAGACCACAGCCTCTCAACAGATAATATCAAACAACCCCAATTTCTAGAGATTTCAGAATCAGAATTCAGAATCTTGATTATAAATATGCTAAGAGACATCAAAGCTAACACTGCCAGTACTCTGGCGATCTTGGAGAAGAAGGTATTTCATTTGGAATTTGGATTCTCCAAAGAACTAGAAAATATTTTTAAAAAGCCAAGCAGCAATCCTTGAGATACAAGGCAAGCTGAGTGAAATAAACACTGATAGAATCCTCAGCATCCAGACAAGATGAGGCAAAACAAAATTTCATATACAGAGGAAGAGGTACAAGATATTAGTTACTTGCATGCCAAGTTGGAGAGAATGATGAAAGAGTATCAATAAGATCTCCAAGAGATTTCAGATAAAATGAGAAAATGAAACCTAAGAATTCAGGGAGTCCATGAAGGAGCAGAAAACAACACAAGAGGAACAGGAAATTTATCCCAAGAAATATTGAATGAAAATTTCCCAAACCTAATGCAAAAGATGGATACCTATACAACAGGATCATTCAGATCCCCAAACAGAGTAGACCAAAACAGATCCTCCCCATGACATATTATAGGTAGAATGCTTAACTTACAGAGCAGAGAAGCCATTCTGAAAGCAGCAAGGGAAAAGCACCAACTCACCTACAAAGGTAAGCCCATTAGAATAACTGTGGACTTCTCCACATCAACATTGAAGTCTGAAAAGCCTGGACACACATCAAGTTCTGAAAAAGAATAACTTCCAACTAAGACTATATTATCCAGCGAAGTTATCTTTCAAAATAGATGAGGAGTATAAGACATTCCATGATATTGCCATGTTAAAATAATTTGCCGCCACCAACCCAGCATTACACAGGATCCTCAATCAACTACCACATACAAGAGAGGGAAGACAATTCCACATAGAAGATCAAAGAAATGAACAATTAACATGAGAGGAAATCAAGAAAGAAATAAGATAAACATGAATCAGAAACCAGTAACAAGCACTGACTTGATGTATAATAATAAACACTTCTCAATAATTGTTCTTAAGGTAAGTGGTCTTAACTCACCAATTAAGAAACATAGAGTGGCCAATTGGGTGAAAAAACTATAAACCCTCGATATGTGGCATTCAAGAGACTCACCTAACCCACAAAGACTGTAAAAGGTTGAGAATTAAGGGCTGGAGAACAATAAACCAAGCAGGAAGTAAAAAAAAAAAAGCGGAGTCACAATACTAATTTCACATAGATTAGACTTCAATCCAAAAATAATTAGAAGAGTTAAAGGATGCTACATATTACTAAAAGGAACAATCAATCAGGAACCAATAACATTACTTAATATATATTCTCCAAATACAGGGGTACCTACCGTCATAAAATAAACTTTATGGGAAATAAAGGAATACATTGGACCAGACACAATAATTATGGGAGACTTTAATACCCCACTTACGCAAGAGACAGGTCATGAAAACAAAAAATCAATAGAGAAATGAGGAGCTTAATTTGCACACTAGACTAAACTTATAGATATCTACAGAATATTCCATCTATCTTTTGAGGAATACACATTCTTCTCAGCACCACATGAAACTTTCTTTAAGATAGACTACAGTTTAGTACAGAAAAATAGCCTCAACAAATACAGAAAAGTAGAAATCATCCCCTATACCTTATCAGATCACAATAGAATAAAATTGGGACTCAAAAACAAGAAAAACTTCAAAATTTTCACCAACTTATGGAGACTAAATAATACACTGCTGAATGATCAATGAGTTATTGAAGAAATTAAAGTGGAAATTAAAAAATACCTCCAGTCACATGAGGATGAAAACACATCCTGCCAGAACTTACGGGATACAGCAAAGGGAAGTTCTAAGAGGGAAGTTCATAGCAGTGAATGCCTTCATCAATAAGTTAGAGAAGGCCAAAATAAATGACTTAACAACACATCTCAAGGCACTGGAAAGCCAACAACAAGCCAATCCCCAAAGGAGCATTCAGAAATTTTCAAGGTCAAGGCAGAGATATCCCAATTAGAATCTAAAAAGATAATTCAAAGAATTAATAACACTAAGAACTGTTTCTTTGAAAAGATTAATAAAATAGAGGCACCCCTAGTCAATCTCACTAAAAGAATAAAAGCAAAGGCCAATATGTAAAAAATACAGACAAGAAAGGAATCATAACCACCGATTCCAACGAAATCTAGAAAATCATCAGGGAATACTTTGAGAAATTGTATTCTCAAAAATAAGAAGAAATGGATAAATTTATTAACACATAGAATTTACCAAAATTAAGCCCAGAGAACATAAGCCATCTAAACAGACCCATTACATACACCGAAATAGAAAAGGAAATTAAAAAACCTCCCAACAAAGAAGAGCCCAGGACCTGATGGGTTCACAGCAGAATTCTACCAAACCTTCAAAGAAGAATTAATACCAGCTCTCCTCAAATTATTTCAAACAATAGAAAAGGAGGGAACACCGTCAAACTCATTCTATGAAACTACCATCACCTTGGTACCTAAACTGGGCAAGGATATATCTGAGAAAGAAAACTATGGACCACTTTCTCTAATGAACATAGATACAAAAATTCTCAACAAATATCTGGCAAACCTAATTCAGCAACAGATTAAAAAGATCATTCATCATGACCAAAGTGGGATTTATTCCACAGATGCAAGGCTGGTTTAACATATGAAAATCGATCAATGTAATTCAGCATATCTGGAGACTTGCATATGATCATCTCAATTGATGCTGAGAAGGCCTTTGACAAAGTGCAGCACCATTTCATGATAAACACCCTGGAGAAGATAGGCATAACAAGAGAATATTTTAACATCATAAAGGCCATTTATGACAGACTTACAGCCAACATCATATTAAATGGAGAAATATTGAAACCTTTTCCTCTAGGATCAAGAACAAGACAAGGATGCCCACTCTCTCCTATCTTATTTAACATTGTAATTGAAGTCCTAGCCAGAGCAAGCAGACTAGAGAAAGAAATCAAAGGGATACAGGTAGGCAAAGAAAAGGTCAAATTATCTTTATTCATGGATGACATGATACTTTACCAAAAGAACCCCAAAAGCTCTTCTAGAAAACTTGTAGACCTAATTAACTACTTTAGCAAAGTGACATATTAAAAAAATAACACTCAAAAATCAGTAGCTTCTTTTACACCAACTGTGAGCAGGAAGAGTAGGAAATTAAGGCTTCAATCCCTTTCACGATAGCCCACAGAAATACTTAGGAATCAGTCTAACCAAAGACCCTGAAGATCCCTACAAGGAAAACTTCAAAACATTAAAGAAAGAAATCACAGAGGATACTAGAAGATGGAAGGATCTCCCCTACTCATGGATTGGGAGAATCAATATTGTAAAAATGGCTATACTACCAAAAGCAATCTAAACAGCCATTGAAAACCCTATGAGGGTCACTATGAGTCAGATATGGACTCAACGGCACCAGATTCTTTTCTAAGAATATGGGGACCATCTTATTTGCCATTTTCTTGCCCACCCTAAATACCTTGAGGCTGAATCGCAGTTTCTGCAATTTTACCTTCTTGGGTAAAAGCCACAAAAGAAACACAATCCATTCCACCAAAGCAATTTGACAGCTTGCGGCCTCGTGGCCCACCTGTGGGGGTGAGTTTGTGTGAGTGTCACCAAGGCACACACATAAGCACACACCTCTGCTTCATGGACGTGTGCTTTCTACATGCCTGTGAAGAGTTCTAAAAGTGATTCTGAGTAGATTTGTCTTGGATTTGAAAATACTTGAATTTGCACCAGGACACATCCTTCAGGGGATGTTTCAGAAGGCACTAATTGTCGCTTTCGGTGCCCGGGGGAGATCCTAGTTACTTAAGGGTTTCAACTGATTCTTGATAAAGATTCAATTATTTTTTGTGGTGAAGGAGTTAAATAAGCCCCTGTGATGCTGTAGTGTTTTGTCGTTGGAGACCAATTATCTTTTTTATGGAAAAATGGTTTTAATTTGTTAAGTTTTTGCTCTTTGAACTGTTTTAATGTTTACAGACCTCACTGTATCTCTAACATTTTGTATTTAGCCCTCACCAAGGAAAAGACAGGGGCTGGGATTTAGCTCAGTTGGTAGAGCGCTGCTCTGCAGTCTCTGAGGTCCCAAGTTGGATTCCCATGACCGCAAAAATGGGAAAAGGACGTGGCAACCCACTCCCAAGGCAATCCTGAAACAATCTGCCATTGAAAACCCTATGAGGGTCGCTATGAGTCAGACACGACTCGACGGCACCTAACAACATAGTTAGTGTAATCCACAGTAAAATTCCAATGACAGACTTTACAGAAATAGAAAAAATAATCTAAAAATTCATATGGAAAGACAAAAGATCACATATAGCCAAAACACTCTTAAGCTGCAAAACTAGTGCAGGCAAGATTATAATCCCTACTTTTAACTGTACTACAGGGCTGTAGTAGCAAAAACAGGTTTGTACTGGCACAAAAATAGGTCAGAAGACCAGTGGAACAGAATTGAGAACCCAGCGATACACCAACGCATCTATAGCCGCCTGCCAAAGGAGCAAAACAGGCAAGTTGGAGAAAGGATAGTCTCTTCAATAAATGGTGCTAGGAAACTTGGATTTCCACCTGCAGAAAAATGGAAACAGACCCACACTTCTCAATATGCACGAAGTTAACTTTAAACAGACAAAAGATTTCAACATAAAACTAGCAACCTTAAAATTACTAGAAGAAAAGATAGGCAATACACTCCAACATATAGACCTAGGAAAACATTTCCTTAATGAGACTCCAGTTGCTCAGGAAATTGCAACAAGAATAGATAAGTGGGATTACATGAAATTAAAAAGCTTCTGTACAGCGAAGGAAATCTGCAGAGTTAAGGAAGACCCCACTGAATGGAAGAAAGTCTGCTCATTCTATACATCTGACAAATGACTAATTTCCAGAATTTACAAAGAACTCAAGAAAGCAACTCCCAAGACAACAAATAAACCAATACACAAATGGGCAAAGGAACTGTATAGATAGATCTCAAATGTAGAAGTTCATAAGGTCATGAAACACATGAAAAAATGCTTAATATCCTTAGCCATTAGGGAGATGCAAATCAAAACAACTCTAAGATTCCACCTTACTCCAGTAAGAATGGCCTAGATCAGCAAAACAAATAACAAATGCTGGCAAGGTTGTAGAAAAGAGGGAACCCTCTTACACTGTTGGTGGGACTCTAAATTGGTTCAACCACTTTGGAAATCAATATGGAGATACCTCAGAAAACTATAAATAGAACTGCCATACAACCCCGTTATACCACTACTGGGAAGAATATACCAAAAGAGAGACAAGTCATCATACCACCTGCCTCTCCATATTCAATGCAGTACTTTTCACAATAGCAAGGATATGGAACCAACCAAGGTGCCCATCAACAGAAGAATAGATAAAAAAAATTATGGTGCAAATACACAATGAAATACTACTCAGCAGTAAAATAATAATAATAATAATAATAATAATAATAATATAATGTCATTTGTAGCAATATGGATGGAATTGGAGAACATCATCTTAAGCGAAGGAACACAAGCCCAAAAAGAGAAATATCATATGTTCTCACTCATATGTGGGTGCTGGATCATACTTAAAGGAAGGAAAAAAATCCTATACATAAATTGAAATATTAAAAAATGCACAATTAAACTTAATGTAGAAGGGACAGTTTAAGGAATGGAAAGAAGGAGGGATCTAGCAGAGGGAAGTAAAGATTGGAGCAGATGGGTCAATGAGGATGGTTGAAGGAGGAAAGGAATATCTCAGTGTAAACAGCACAACTTCATGAGTATATTGGAAAAATAGAGGAAGATAACCCAAATAAGTATCAGAGTTTAACTACATACTAGCCAATAAGGCTCCATAAACTTTGTGAGTCAATGAAAGTCGTTGCTAGATAGAAGTGATACAAAGGATGCATAATAGAAAACACCATTGCTGTATTACTCTGTACCTCACCATCATTTACTAAAGGAAAACTAAAAAAAAAAAAAAAATTCTTAAAGGTGCTGTCCACCTTTGAGAGTGCCAAAGAGTTTCTAGTTTGTTTACATATTTGTTGATATATATTGCATTCTTATAAATGCTGGAAACTAAAGTTAGAAAACTTAAGCAGAATAAATTATTGTATAAATATTAACATTAAAAAAAAAAAAACAGGCTGGGGGTGTAGCCCAGTGGTAGAATACTTGCAAAGTATGTGCAAGGCTCTGGTTTCAGTATTTCAGTGCTTCCAAAAAAGAAAAAAAAAAAGTCAATAGGAAAATGAACTTTAGTGTGTATCAGTAGGTTATTGGTTTTCTATTGAGTAATTCCATCTTTAGAGTTTCTCTTTTGAGTTTCACCCAGACCATATCTGACACAACAGTGGTGATTTCCCTCTCCCCTCCCCTCTCCTCTCCTCCCTCCCTCCCTCAATCCCTCTTTCCCTCCCTCCCTCCTAGGGCCTTGTGCATGCTTGGCAGTTACTGTACCACCAACCTACACCTCCAGCCCCTTTTTTTATTTTGAGGCAGGGTCTTGCATAGGCTCCCTCTGGCCTCAAATTCAAGATCTTCCTGCCTCAGCCTCCTGAGTCATTGTAATTACAGGCATGCATCACCATGCCTGGCACAGTGGTGATTTTCAACAGAATGTTTTTATTGGTAATGTGAAGATCACAAATTTAAATTGAATGTTAATGAAATAAGACCACTTAAATGATATTCAGCTTAACCATTATAAAAAAGAAATAGGTAAAATAGAGTAGAGTTTCTTGCATAGGACACAGGCACTAAAACTTTGTTTCTTAAAGTATGGTCTCATGAACTTGATCATGAACGTAGAGATGCTATTTAAATGCAGATTCCTGGGCCTACCACAAGGTAATCTGCATTTGATTGAGCATCCTGAGTGATTCTGAAGCGTAGTAAAAGGTGAGGCCTGTTACTCAAGAGCGACATTACTCAATCATGGATGATCCATAACAGAAACTGGTGTGTCAGGTCCTTGAGGCAGAATGTAAATAATAATAAAACAATGTACTCAGGAGAAGACATACCCCCTTCCTTAACATCCTGATTATTATAAGCTCATTCATATTTCACTGTCCTCTTATTGTAATCATGAAGTTTTATTCTTATTTTCTTCATTTTAAAATGCCAAATATTTTTATCATTTATTATAAACTGCCCCAGAATTACATATAGAATACTTATAAACTATGTTAAATTAAAGCACAGTAGAAGAGCAAATATCAACTGAACAGCCATGAAAGATCTATTTAGTCATTATATATTTCTATCAATGTGTTAAAATAACAAATACAGATATTTTTGTTTAGTTCAATAAAATGGAACCATTATGAGCACTGATTTCACAAATGAAGTGATTCAGAATGAATTTGTCATCTCTCATGGGGCCCTTGCACACCACATAGGATAAATAGCACTTTTCTGTCCCACATTTTTTCTAATGCAAAAGCTGTCTCCAGTCTCAGTCTTTCCACAGAAGTTCATGCACTAAACCGTGTGCCAGTGACAACAGAAGTTCACTTTCACTGTCATGAACATACTCTTACCTACTTCATTTGTGAACATGAAGTTTGCTTTCATAGTGTGACTGGTCTGTAAATACCATTTATCAGTGATCTCTGTAAAATTGATCCTTCGTTCCCTTTTCATTATAAAAGGAAACTTTATTTCAGAGTAGAAAGTGCATTGTCTGAACTCATCAACACCCTCTCTATCCCTCCCCTCCCCCATTTGTTGCAGACCAGGATGAAAGAGCAGCTGAGCTCAGCAGGGAGCAGAACGAGAAAACCATCCGGAGCACACAGACTGCGCTCCGCAATTTCCGGGAGTTCCTCATCTCCAAGTACCCTTCTGAAACCAGAGAGATTTATGTCATCCCTTGCAAGGAGCTGGATGCCTACCTTGCCTCTTTCTTTGTTGATGCCAGGCAGAAGGATGGGTCTGAGTATGAACCCAACAGCTTGGCGAATTACCAGTGTGGGCTGGAACGGTACCTGAAAGAACATAGGTATGGCTACAGTATCACCAGGGACAAGGAGTTCAAGCGTTCCCAGGAGGCCCTGAAGCAGAAGCAGATTGAGCTGCGCTGCAAAGGAAAGGGAAATAAGCCACACAAGTCCATGAAGCTCACCTTTGCCGATGAGCTCATCTTACGGAAAAGGGGACTGCTAAGCCGGTACAACCCCGAGGGTTTGCTTAACCTCGTCTGGCTCAACAACACAAAAGCTTTTGGACACTGCACAGGCTTCCACGGATCTACCTTGAAATGGGGTGATATCCGGCTCCGCGTCACAGAAACAGGGCTGGAGTACTTGGAGTGGATGGGTCAAGACACTGGGGATCTGAATGCCAAAACCAAGAGAGGGGGTACGGATTCTCGTGTTTATGCCACCCAGCATGCCCCTCAGACTTGCCCTGTACAGGACTATAAAGAGTATGCCCAGCGGCGGCCTCCTGCCATGCGCTACGAGGATGCCCCTTTCTACTTGTCCATCAAGCCCGTGGTGAACTTGGCAGCTCTGCATTGGTACAACTGCCAGGCCCTTGGCAAGAACAAACTGGCCAAGATGGTAAAGACCATGTGTGAGAAGGGCAACATCCCTGGTAGGAAAACCAACTTCAGTGTGTATCAGAGCTGCAGCACCTTGTCTGAGGCCCAGAGCAACCAGCTGGTGCTGATCTGTAACAACCTGAGCCAGCAGGCTGCCCAGTCAGTGGCCGGGCACTCCAACAGCAGCAACTTCATTGTCTCCGCCTCCTACGACTCTTCCTCAGACACTGCTTGACCAGGTGGCTTGAACAAGACCCCAGTTTGGTTATTGTGTCCCAAGAAACTGTGATTATTCACTACTTTACATTCCCTTTCATCTGCCCTCAGTATTAATTAACTTTATAAAAATATAAATATATAATATATTTTTCTTTTTACAAATAAGCCAATGGCAATAGTTTAGTATGACTAACATAGTATTTATAGGCTTACCACAAATAAGTGTACTCGTGGACGACTACATGTAATTGATGTTACAGACGATAAAATCGTAGTGATTCTCAGGCAACAGAGTAGAGAAGAAATTCCGTTTTTAAAAAACTCAGAAAGGAAACTGAGAGTCATCTTAGACGCTGTGTCCTCAACTCCTGGTTTTCCGTCCCACCTCGTGTCACTTTTAGTATCCTTCATAAGTAGCTTTTTTAAAATTATTTTTTAAATTTCTGTATTAATCAGGAGACCATATTAACTTTATGGTTCACACACAAAATGGTATTCTGCCAGATCAGGATATGAAAGTTGTATAAACTTGACATCAAATTATTTACATATTTTATTTTTAAAATTAGAATTTTATTTCCTGTGCCTCATTTTTCACAATATATGAAAATCCCTATATTTAGTGAAAATCTTTTCTGTTGAGGGGAAGGAAGTAGAAGAAATAAAGGTGCCATTTTGGGGAAAGATATGTAATTTTTAAATAATATGCAAAGTATGATATTGTGGCAAAAAAAGACTGTTATGTAGCCCATTTTTACTCGTGTGCTTGGACCTGAATAGAATGTTCTTTGTCCCTCAGTCAGTGTAATGAAGAGTTTCGTTATCGGATTTGTAAGAAATTTAAAACTACTAAAACCTTGAAAATATTCCCAAGCAAAAGAGAAGAGAGAGTATAGAAGTTCTGTTAAAGTCTAGAAGCACTAAAGGTCATCTTTTTCAAAGCTCACATCTCCTGGATTATTTATTTATAAGCATTAACCATCAGTCTCCTTTCCCTAGGAGGTTACTTGACTGCACAGATCAGATCAAAGGAATATTAACACTCATTTTAAGTAACAATATTTTATTACCAGGTTTAGCTGAATTCAAAGCATTCTTGAAAATATGCGTGTTTCTTCTACAGTATATATAATGCATTTATCTGCGATATCCTGCAGTTAGTAGTAATAATTTTGGTTAAACATTTGTGGTGGTTTTACCAAAGTCTTTGTTTTCAAGTCTTGGAGATTGCTGAATTATTAGCTAAAATACTTCAAAAATCAAATAAACTTCGTCCTTAGAGCCATACTGAAGCTGAGCTAGATTCCAGTCCTCTGTGATCATTAACATATATAAGCTCCAAATCATTTTTTTTTTTCTTGTGGTACGTAGGAGTTGAACACAAGACCTCACATATAGTTTGTAAATGTGCCACCACTGGGCTGCACCCCCAGCCCATCTTTTATTTATTTTGAGTCAGGTTCTCACTGAATTATCCAGGCTGCCGCTGGGCTTGAACTTGTGATCCTCCTACCTCCACCTCCAGAGTCGCTGAGATTAGAGGCACGTGCCAACACATACCCCACAAGCTCCAAATCTTAATTGGTTTGTTGAGTCTCTTAGGAGATATTTGTTCCTCAAAACACCTCATAATTTATGTTAGCTAGGAAGGTGGGTGGTATTTCATATATTTATTGTGTGACCAGGGCAAATTTCATTCTGTTTCGCTTTGATGAATTGTCACAGTGCTGGGCTTTTTTTTTTTTTTTTTTTTTTTTGGCTAGGCAGCTCTTTCTATCACTAAGTCATAAGCATATGAAGACCCATTCCTCTACACCGTGACCTTTCATTCAGCGTAGGAGTAGGAAAGTCTGTCTTGGGCTTTATGTGGTGGACTTACTTCATTTTCATGAGTTTTCCTCCATAGAGAAGCATCCATGTACACATCCAGAAGTAAGAAGAAAGGGAGATAATGTTTCTATACATACTGCCGTAATCCTTTCAACAACATTGAAAAGAAAATGAGTTATCTCCATTTCAGATGAGATCAGAATAAGTCAATTAAATCATGAGTATGGAAATGCTCATCTGACATTTCACTCCAGAGCTTTTTTTATCCACCTTTTACAGTACCAACTTGTAATTCATTTCCAGAGATTTGAGCCAGAGATGGGGACAATGTCTTTCCCTTTATGAAGTCTGAGTAAAAGGAAGGCTGGGTGATCTTTCATGGTAGCACTCTGTATCCTCTAGCCCCACCCCCACTTCCACTCATTTTCAACTAGAGCCTTGTTCTCCCAGTTCTCTTTACAAAACCTTCCTGTCCTCTTTATTCTGGAGTTAGTTCATAAGTAAGATGGCCTACTTTAAGGGAATTCAGTTTTTATAAATAAGATTATTTTTATGTGGGCTACCTCTGATTTATTAAAGCTTTCTATAAAACACTTAAAATGTGATTGCACATTTCATTTTTTGACATAGTTTCAAAATTCTTGATACGATTTTGACAGCAAAGAAGTCTGTCTTGAGGAAGAAGGTCAGTCAGTATTCACTGAAAGTTGAATTAGAAAATTTTGAATCCGTTTGTTTTTATTGAGGTACTGAAATGAAAATTGTCCTGGCTTAATCATACTGTATTTTCATTTAGACAAACATAATTATATTGTGAATATGCATTATTTTTTATTTACTTATATTTTGCTGTGATAACTCAAACCAGATAGGAACATTGTGACATTTAGATTCAGAAAACTTTTTATGAAGAATGGCTTATCAGAAACAGAGCCTAATTGTAGTATTTCTTTGAGTTAATTATGAAGACTCTGTAACTACCTCTAAATTTTCTGTTTTTATCGAAACAATATTGACCCACCACTGCCAGAGTCCTTTGTTTTTTGGAATTTTAACAAAAGAAAAATCATTTCATACTGTGCTAGAGGTGGATGCCAAAATCATATACATGCTTTAGCAAAAATTCAACAGTCCTTCAGGAGTTTACTACAACTGAATCTGCTCCCTATTCAGGCAGTCCTGTAGTTTGTACAGAAACAATAAAACTGTATTTGGAAAGTCTACACTTTTAAGACCAGTATAATGCTTTTTAAGAAATTCTCCAGTGCCTCTCCCATGGCTGGAAGTTTTGCATTTCTATAAGAACACTGAACCCATCTGTCAGCATTTGAATGACATAGTTGCATAATTCAGTCTTTCTTCCATATTCATGTAACTGGAAACCGTAGATGGTAGTAATTTAAAAAAAAGAAAAAAATGATATTTGAAAAGGTTGAAGATATTCAGGATATTAATCCAAGACAGCTTATTCGTAAGATGTCATTTATTATGGTTACTAGGGCTAGTCCAAATGTTTCATAAATATACATCAACTATTAAAATATTTATCTTATAATGTTTCCCTATCTTAAAATTGTCCTATATTAATTTCTCTCCGTAAGTTAAATCACTGCCTGATCTACAAAAAAATAGTCTGAAATTTTTCTGGCATAAATCAGATCTCTTTGGTTTTTCAGTTAGATCATTGTTAGCTGAAACTTTTAAGGTATTAACTTGTCTAAGTCATGGCTTAGCTTCCAGATGCTATGAAATCAGTGACTTTATTGAAATGAAAATTGATAGTCACATAAGCGAATAATTACTGAGGAGCTAGGATCTAGACACTGGGAGGGATATAAAGATATAAAATACTTCTTGCTTTCAAAGAAAATGTAAATACGCTGTAATAAGTTTCATTTCCAAGAGCCCAACAGAAACTCTACGCAAGTACTTTTTGCATTGTCTTCCAAAATTTGTACTCCTGCAGTTTCTCCATTATTTATTTATTGAATATTTTGGTTTGCTGTTGAGTGCATAATAACTTGAGTATTTTATGAAGAATCTTCCTTAGAGCCTGTTTTACAATCAGCAGTAAGGCGAAAGCCATTTCTCGATCATCCATTGTGTTCATGTATGTGCCAACATGCATAGGAAGGTACAGATCTGCCATCAATCATTGTCATTTATCAAGTACGTACAAGGTGCCCATGTACCAAGTGTTTTTATAAGTTGTCTGAATCCTCACAATAGTCCCTTTAGGTAAATATTCTGTCTCTTTCATTAAGTGAGGAAATCAGAGAAGTCAGATGGGGTGCCCATGTCATAGTAAATAAATGCATGGGAGCATGAGTATCTGAAACTAGACCAGATCCCCTTAAGCCCTGTCCTTTTCTTCTGTGGCTGCTTGTTTCAGAGGTGAGTTGCTTGTACCTTTGTAGTAGACCCTCTGAAGCAATAAATTGTACATGAAATTCCTGTTGTAATAAAATCAATTCATTTAACTCCAGATTGATTCGGTGCTGTAATCCAGCTTGTTTTGTTAGCATGGCATTATTTAGTCCCCATTACTGTAATTAGTTGGAGATGAAACATTCAGCAGAGTTTGTTGTCGTCAGCCATGAGTGCCCCCCTGCCCTCATGACTAGTAGAAGTTTACATCACTCTTGGGTTTTGTTGGTTTGGTTTGGTTTGGTTTTTTGTTTTTTGTACTGGTTGGTTGAACCCAGGGCCTCACACATGCTAGGCAAGTGCTGTACCACAGAGCTATACCCCCAGCCCTTTTTCATTTATTTATTTATTACTTTGACACAAGGTCTTGCTGAATTGCACAGACTGCCTCTGCTCTTGTGCTCATGATCCTCCTGCCTCAGCCTCCTGAATTGCTAGGATTATAGATGTGTTCCACAGCACCCAGCTATGTGTCATTCTTTAAATAACACTTAACTTTGTTGTGGAGATGAGTGTGTATGTGCACAAGGAATAATATATTTAAGTGATTGCCATTTGTTTTGTCCCCAAATAATTTTAGCCAAAAGCCTAATTTCAAGAGAGTTCTCAATAATTCAGATGGGGGAAGGGGGGAAGCTCTAGGCAGGGGGAGTCCTTCTCCTTAGCCTGTATGCCAATATTGCCATCAACCAGATAGTAAATATTGGTTGCCCATCTACTAGGGAGTTTGGTCTTTCTAAACTCCAAATTTTTTTACTAAACTGCAAACTTGGTGCCAGTAAATTGACAGTTAATGGAACATTTTGTTGATGTTTGCAGCTACGACAGAAAGCTTTCTGGGAAAAGTTCTGTCCTTAGGATACCCAGAATTAGAGACTGAAACTGTTCAGATTTTTTCTACTTTGATTATCTTCACAGTTTAGTATGAGATAAACACTTCTGATTTTAATCAGCCAACTTCTGATTGATTTTCTTTTCTTTCCTTGTTCTTTCTTTTTTTTTTTTCTGCAGTACTGGGGGTTGAACCCAGAGCCTCATGCTTGCATGATTTGCAAGTGCTGGACCACTGAGCTGCACCCCCAGCCCATTTTTTTACTTTTTGAGACAGGGTCTCTCTAAGTTACACAGACTGCCTCTGGTCTTGAACTTACGATCCTCCTGCCTCCGCCTCCTAAGCTGCTGGGATTACAAGCGTGTGCCACTGCACCTGGCTGATTAATTTTCTTTATCAAAAGGAAAAATATATTTTGATCTGTTTCTCTAGTCAAAGTAAAGTTGTAATGCTTAGCATCTGTAAATTAAAGCTTTATCATATAATAGAGGAAGTCAGTTTCTAAGCCTAAAAGAAAAATCCAGGGGAATATATAACTTATTTCTGTATGATTTTTTTTTAAGTTTCATTCATTAAAAAGGAATTATAGTGGCTGGGGAGTGTAGCTTAGTAGAGAGACTTCACAAGGCCCTGGGTTCAGTCCCCAGCACCTAAGAAAAGAAAAATAAGTTATTAGTACTACAGAATTACTGGATGGATTGACACAATGGTTGCAACAATGGGCTTAAGCATAAAAAGATTCTGTGCATGGCCCGGTATTGGGTAGTGTTTCATTCTCTTGCACATAGGGTCACTCACTGTGAGTTAGACCCAACTCGATGTCACTTAGCAACTGTCCATCAGTTTAGTAAAATTTTCACAAATAGGATTCCTTTTTACACGATATATCTGCCCATACACCATATGATATGGTACATACAGGTAGACCATTGGCAAGGGCATCCCCAGTTTTTTTCCCCCTTATTGCATGGTACTCAAATATTGCTTTTCCTCTCCACTTGGATTTGCCTGAGATGATGAGTGTATACCTTCTAATAAGACAAAGTGATAGAGCTAGGATAAAATTTTTAGAGATCCCTACCATCAGACAGAACTGGCATAAAGAAGTATACCGAAGATACTATCCTATTGTTGGTTGATGTATTTCTATTGGTATAACAACAGACAAGGAGATGATATTGGTAAATTACCAACAAGTCTGATTTCACTGTGCTAAGCAGAGGAAAGGAAGATACTTAAAATCTCTGATGGTCCACCCTATTTGAAAATTGACCAATTGGGTCTGCCAAAGCCAAGAGAAAGACCTGCTTTGGTATGGAAGATTATATATTTATTAAAGACAGCAATTTATTTTTTAAAAGATAGCATTCTAATACATTAAAGTGGGTTTTTATGCAAGCCATGACTATAGAATTAGAGTATTAATTAGGTCAGAGTATTAATGTAAGCCATTGTCTTTGTTGAATTATAATCATAAAGACTAGCCCTGGAAAGGACCCAAGAGATCATCTAGCCCAGTGATTACTAATTCGGAGAAGAGTAAGAATACTATGTCTTCCTGCAGGAAGGGAGAGAAAGACCAAAAAAGAGAAATGGCATCTTCACACACACACACACACACACATTCCCTGGTCATTCTCACTTCCCTAGGCCCCTTCCTTCTTTGACACTGACCAGACTAAGTGAGCTGCTGTTATTTCTGTTAGGCATCTTTCAGGTGTACTGGCTGCAAAGCAAACTGGAATCTTCTAATTGAATCCACCCTTGTCTTACAGAAGAGGAAATAACCTCAGGGAGATGAGATGAATGCCCAAGTGCTCACACTTTGTTAGGGTTAGAACCAGGATGAGAACCCAGGCACCCTTTCATAAATAAAAGTTCAGTACAATCTAGGGAAGAAAAACGAGCCTATGCAGACCTTAACTCTGAGTCAGGAAAAAGTATCTTTTTCTTGTTTCCCCAATTTTAATTGTTCTTTAAACCCTCAACTTTTTATTCAGAGTACATTCATGCTGCCAGTTTCCAAATAGGCATACTTTTCATTGTGTAGTGTTACGTCTTGATTTTAATAACTTCTCCTTGTGAAATTTGTTAGGATAATCTCTCAACAAAACTGTTCTCTTTTATTCTAACAAATATCTCTCAGCCTACCCTAGTTATATTTAGTTTTCAATTCTAAAGCAAACAATCTTCAATTATAGATTATAAAAATAACTGTTTAATTTGGTATTCGCTTGAGTATCCTGCTGTTTATCATCTATATTACTGGTTTGGGATGCAATCTATAATGTCCTCTTTTAGTGTATGGAAAGTTTTTAAAAATCCTACTGGAAGGTTTGGGACATAGTCTCAGTCAAAAGGATCACATTTCTGTCAATATAATCAGGGTGTTTATGAAATAAATTTATTTAGAAAAAGTGAAGGGAAAAAATAGCCAATGAAAGAGGAAGATGTAGAAATACGAAGTGATTTCTCCCGTTACCTCATTTTCTCTTCTGAAAAGGAATTCAAGTATAAATATAAGAAATGTCACAAATTTTCAACTTATATTTGCCAGATCAAAGTTGAGATCACACTCTAGGATGATTTTAAAAGGTACAATGTAAATTATTTGTCTTTTTATGGAATGTTGAATTTTGCTAGATTTCTAATGTTTGACTACACTGGAATTAGGGAGCATATTTACCATGATGCATTCATTTCAGTAAGAGCTTTGAAAGTGCTTTGACATAATTTGTTAGTGATAAGTAAAGTTAAGAAGACCTTGGCAATATGGAATCCTGGCAGTAATTTGTACATACAGTATTTTGTGATTTTATGCGTGTTTATTTTCCATAATTTTTACATTTTATAAATCAAATACCTTACTATACTTCCACTAGAAATTAATTTATAATGGATTATTTATACAGGATGAAGTAGCAGGTCCATGTTTAGTATTAATCCACTCAGATTAACTTTATCTAACTGAACTTTTGTATCTATAACCCATTATATTACAACTTTTTAAATAACATTTATAACTAAAGAACTTCTGTCTTATAAAACATTTGTTACAAAAAAATCTTGCCAAAAATCATTATAATTTCTATGCATTCTGTGGTATTCAGTGATGTCATTGTTGAGATTTTGCATGTTGTTATAGGTGCTCTTCCACATATGTGTGTTTGTGGTGTTTATGTGGAATTGTTAACCATTGCTGCTATAGTTTATTATAGTTAAGCTGAAAAACTGTGTTAGACGACTGTACCAGTCAACATTTGTATGTGTGACTTGAGAAAGTATGTACTTTGTTGTTTAATATTTTGAGCCAGCACTTAATGGCTTCTGTAGCAGGAAATACTGTAGTTGTCAAGTGGTGCCAACCTTGAAGATTTTGTTTCATATGTATAATTTCAGGCTAAGTCAGCTTTTCTTCCACACTTTCCCAGCTCTTTGAAAGTGAAATATTTGCAAGAGGAGAATGAAAGCAAGCATTTTGAACTTTTCTAATACTCCCACCCCCAAAATTTTAAATCTTTTTTTCCTCCTTAGATACCTGAGCATCTTATAGAGAAACCCAGTAGAATGGCAGTGGAGCAGCATAAGTTCTCATAATGTAGATCTAATGTAGATCTCATAATGTAGATCTAGATATTTTTAGGCTGAATTGTGTAACAAGAGACTATGAAGTGCATACATTATCTTTGTTGGTTATCATACCTTATTTGAATTGTATTTAATATCTAGTAACTTAATTTTATTTATAAGGGACCATTGAAACCTCACAGTTCCCAAATGTTAACTTCTACATTCACAATTTGCATAGACTTATTTAACATATTTGGTTGCCTTATGACCATCAGGAGTTTATCATGCCCACCTGTCTACTTTGGTTCCTGGTATTTCCCATCTTGCTTCAGCAGTTCCAAACACACTCTGAAAGTGGAGGAAATTATTTCAACAGATTAGCTCTACTATAGTGTGTTAAAATTCAGCTGTACTTTTATTTATACTCTTAAAATGGAAGGGAAACTGTCATAAAATGTTAAGAAAAGAAGGTTACTTCTGCAGAGCCTTTCTAATTGAGATTGAACCCAAGGCCTAGCATATGCTAGGCAAGTGCTTTTTGGCCTTGAACTCACAATCCTTCTGCCTCAGGTCTCCTGAGTCCCTGGGATTGCAGGTATGTGCCACAGCATCAAGCTAGCTATTTATCTTGTTTTGTGAGGTATCTATTCAAATCCTTTGCCTTTTTTATTTTATTTTTTTCTCCTGTTGTTGGGGGTCAATCCAATGGCTCATGCATGCTAGGCAAATGCTGTTCAACAATGCTACAACCCAGCCTATTAAAAAAATAAATCTATTACCTATTTTTGCAATTATGTCAGCCAGTTACCATACTCGTGGCTTTGCATGCTTTAACTGATGACAGCCCTACTAAGATAGCAGTAACCCAGGGAGATTAGAGGGTGCCAAAAGCATTAAAGTTTGGAAATACCATAGGTTTCCTTCAGTCAGTTCAAGGGGTTTATAAAATACAAGATTCCTTTAATGAAGGGATAATCCGAATTATGTAGAGTTTTGTGTGACTGTCAGATATTTAGTGACAGCCCATGCTATATTTGGACACGTTGCTACTGAAATTACTGATTTATTTCTAAGAATATTAAAACTAATTCATGGGTTAGAGGAAAAGAAAGGCAGGTTTAACCTGTGAGCTTTTCCTCTAGAAAATGCTTTAAACATTTGCCCCTCAATGAAATGATAAAGAAATAGAGAGAAGTTCATGGATGATGTAAAGAAGAGCTGCTTTTGTCCATTGGTCTCCAGAATCACACAAAAGCATTTCTTGATTCCTGCATTGGGGATTTTCGGGCAAAGCATTTGTGCCAAGAATCCATTTTGCAGTTGGACACCAGAGATTATGGCATGGTATATCTTGATGATTAACCATCTCTCTTAGCTAGCAGTGGGCACATGTATTTGAATCCTGCTCTTGGATTTCTCACTTTTGAGTCGTCTTCTTTTTTGTAGTACTGGGGGGCAGAACCCAGGGCCTCGCACATACTTTACAAGTGTTTTACCATTGAACTGCACCCTCAGGCCCTTTTTAAATTTTTTGTCTTGAGATGGTCTTACTAAATTACACAGGCTGCCTCTGGCCTTGAACTGGCAGTCTTCCTGCTCCAGCATCTCAAGTCACTGGGAATACAGGAGTGAGCCATTGCACCTGGCAACATTTGGTTCTCTACATTTTGTATGACTCTCTTTCCTGAGGCCTTTATGCCTAGCACAGTTTTTGACTCCAATAATACATATATATTTATTAGGTTTCTAAGTCAGTTTCTATTTTCTCCCATGACTTTAAAGATATTCACTGCTAAAATGAAACATAGACTTGCCAGATCAGCCCATGGTGAGTAAACGTTTATACTGTTTATGTTGTAATATGAAAATATAACTGTAACCCCATAAGCCTGAAAACTGGTGAAAGAATGACAATATGGATCTTAAATTCAGAAGAATCAACACATTGTGACTCAAACATATTAAAATGAAGGATTTTCATAGTTTGGGAGAATGTGTTCAACTTCAGTGAGGTCTTCCATCTTATAAGAATGTGTCTTACGTTCTTTTACTCTATCACTTAGAAGTTAGTTGGGAATAAAAAGACAGTTATCAATTTAGCCATTACACTTTAAAACCAGGCATGTGTTTAGACATGTAATAATCACATTAATACTTAGAGAAAATTATGAGAAAATACAGTACTATACTGTTTTTTGAAGGTGGATCTACTTTTCCGCAATTTGATAGGTTGTTGTTTTTCTATTTTTTCTGGCCACTTGGCTTCTAACTGGTTTATGTGAAGAAAGCACGTTTTCACTCATCGTATTTTTAAAACTTTTTTAAAGCTGCTACCATGATAATTTGTGAAAAGAAAAGGAGAAAAGTGAATTGAAACGGAGGGAAACTTCTGTTAATAGGTGATATGTGACTGTGATATTCTTGGCCAGTGAACCCTCTTTGATATTTGTAATAATACAGAACATTTTTTGCTAATAAGAGCATATGGTATTGGTTTCATTTTTTATTTTGCTGCTCACTGACTTTTTACACTAAGGTATTTTCATTTTTATCAGTTCACTGTTTTAGCTTCGTATTTGTCTGTGTACTTGTGCTCTAAATAAAATTCTAGTTTTGTGTCCCAGTGGTCTATTCCATCATGTGTACAATGTTTGCCTCTGATGTAGTGTAATTTTGTATTGTTTTCGATATTTGTTGGTACAGCCTAATGGAAACCTTATGGAAACAGCCTTATGGAAACAAGAAAAACATTCCAATAAAATCAGCTACTATGTGTCAATAATGTCTCCGATGAGAGCATGCTTTAGTCATAGTATTTTGTCTGTATTTGAGTATGATGGTCAGTGTTCATTCATTTAATAAATTGTTTTCTGCAAAGCTGGCTGATTTTTGTAGCTCTACCAATTTTTTTTACAAAAAAAAGTTAAATCACATTTTGAAGATAAAAAAAGAAGTTGCTGACCTGGATTCTGTGCAGTGACCCCAGGATGTAGTCCATGCATTCTGAGCCAAGCTTTCCATGTTTCTAACCACGGAGGGAGGGCAGTCCTGAAAGGGGAAGCATTTCTGCACATGACTGCTCAAACACACCCGGTAGGGTAATAAAAACTCTTTAGGAAAGGATCTATAGCTGATTTAATCACAGGCTTCCTGGAGCCCCAGGCCTGAAAATCCTGTTTGTGGAGCAGAAAGCTCCATTGCAAACAATGAACCCACTGTCTGTCTGTCCTTCCATCTGTGGAGCTCTGTTAACCATTTTTCTTCACTTCCAGTAATCCCTTGTGAGATACTTTTTAAATACATACAAAGTTATACCAAACTAAGTAGATGGCAGGTCCTAGATTTCTTTTTTTAGGAAAGTTTTTCTCCATGTGTTGTTCATTACATTTAGCACATTTGACAGTATTCTTTGAGCAGAGTACAAATGGTTTCTCAAAATAATAATGGTTATGTTAATTAATTTTAGGCATCTGATGCGTCACTAAAATTATTTAATAATAAAAACGTTAAACACCTGAAAATACAATGAACATTCTCATAAATAATTACAGAAATACAACTATATTTCATGACTGCATAATCCACCAAAGTCTTTCCTCATAACTATTACAAATAAAAATGACTTTTTTATGTAATAATTTTTTGTTGTTGTAAGGTGCCGTCAAGTCAGTCTAACTCATAGCGACGCTAGATAGGGTTTTTAATGGCTGATTGTTTCAGGATTGTTTTGGGATTGGGCTGCCAGGTCCTTCTTCCACTTTTTGCAGTGCTGGGGATTAAGCCCAGGGCCTCAGAGTACACAGAGCAGCACTCTACCAACTGACCTAAAACCCAGCCCCATATAATAGTTTGTTTTTGTTTTTGTTGTTGTTGTTAGGTGCCATTGAGTCGGGTCCAACTCATAGTGACCCTTATAGAGTATTCAATGGTTGATTGCTTTGAGATTGCTTCAGGAGTGGATTGCCATGTCCTCTTGTTTTTGTGGTGCTGAGGATCAAACTGGGGTCCTCAGAGAGTGCATTGTGGTACTCTACCAACTGTGCTAAACCCCAGCCCATATAATAGTGTAGATTTATTAAAATTACAAATGCTCTGTGTTTTCATAGTACTTTAACAAACAAACAAACTCTCTGTAAGTGTGGTTGAAAGTTATACATTTAGAAGGTGACAAATTTTATTTCTCTGGTAGGTAAAAACTGTTAGAATTCAAGTTGTGGTATTTACCTATTTATAAATCAGAAAATGTTTTCTGAAAAGCTTTATTTTTTAAATTTATTCATAATCTTTTTAAGAGGATTTCATGTGACTAAAATGTATAGTATATATAAAATACTTAATATTGATACATCATCTCACATTAAAAACGAACATTGCTTTAAAAGCAAACATTAAATTTGTGGCAAACATTTTCACAGAGTGAACTATTGTTTTAAAAAGGGGAAGTAAAACTAGTATTTATAAAGATTTATAATGCTTTAAAAATGCCAGGGCAATAAATATCATTATGAGTAATTTAGCAAATACTAATAAATATAAAGTGGGAATTAAAAATCAGGGTGCTGTTATTGCCCATAGATAAGAACTTTTAATATTTTGGTGTTTTATTTTGGAATTTTTCCATCCATAAATATATTTCAAAAATTGTATTCTAACTATGTTATTTTGTACATTTGTAAAAGATCTTTAGTATTTGAAAGTGGATTGTTACTACTGCATAATTTTCTATTGTGCAATTGTTCCAGGATCTATTTTATAGTGCTTTTGTGGATTGGATTTGTTTTTCATTTTTATAAATTTATACATTTATGTTTTTGTACACATCTCTGATTAAAGCTTTAGGATAAATTTCTTAAAAATCCTTAGGCCAAATGAAAAGAATATTTTATTTTTCTACATATTTCCAAAGCCCTAGTGATTTTTATAATGTGCAAAAATAATATATTCATACTGGAAAACTGAAAGTCTCATGGATCTAACTATTAACTAATGTGATGTATATCCTTAGGGATTTTTTCTATGCAGTTATAAATAGATCACTTTAATTTACTTTTCATATAAAAAATGGAATCATGCTGTGGATTTCATCTTCAAGAGAATTTTCCTTTTAAACTTAATTATATATTGTGGACCTATTTTCATGTTCTCATGTAGTAGGCTAGCACAACTTTTAATGATAACATATATGTGCAATCCTTTAATCATTCCTCCACTAATGGGCTTTTTATAGACATCTTTCTTTACCTTTGCATACTGTGTATTTTTGCATTGAGCTAAAATCGCACAGCAAAAAGTTATACTGGTATAGACATCATATAATGGCCAAGAGTGCAAATTCCTTTACACTGTGACCAACATTTAGATATGGACATTTTTTATATTTTTGCCAACCTAATAAATGAAATATCTCATTTTACTTATAATGTCTGAGTATTATTAATGTGTTTCATTATTTGTAGTTCTTCTTGAATAATTGCCTGTCATATTCTGGCCCATTTTCTTTTCTTCTTTTTTCTTTTGGTGGTGGGGGGGTTATATTCCCCTATTTTTCCCATGTACTCATGAAGTTGCATCTTTTACATTGAGATTATCATCTCCCCCTTGATCCCTTTACATTGTTTCTCCTCCTCATCCCACCTTCCCCAATCTTCACTTCCCTTTGATACTCTCTTGGCCCATTTTCTAGTGAGTTATCTTTTTCTCCTTGATTTGTAGAAACTTTTCATATCTCCTTTGTGACTATGTTTATAAGCATTTTCTCCAGTTCTATTTTTTGCCTTTTAAAATTTCTTTAGAACAGAATTTTAAAATTTTTATATTGTTTAATCTGTTCATCTATTTTTTAATACCTTCTAGGTTGTGTCATGCTGAGAAAGGCTTTCTTTCTTCACAGCCAGAATCATGAAAATCATCTTTTTGGAAACAGCTTTTTAAAAATAGAGCCCTTTAGAAATGTAGGGAGGTTTTGTGTGGTATGAAACAGGAATCTAAATTTGATTTTGTTTTTTCAATTTGATGACCAGTTTATTGGCTTAAGACATTTATTGAAAAGTCTATCTTTTCCTCAACAATTCACATTCACATGCCAAAAGACTCTCTGTTATAGCATTAATTTCTCTAGTTCTTTAGTAGTAACTTATAGTTTAAATTATTTTAATCTTATACATGTTTATATCTTTTAGGACAATGCCTCCCAGTTACTATTTTTATAATTCTCTTCCATTTTTACACATTCACTCTCCTAAACTTTAGAATCTACCTACCTGACCTGTAACAATAAAAAGGGGAGATTTTAACTAGAATTATGTTGAATTAAAGATTACTTGAAGATGTTAAACATCTTTATAATGAGCCTTCCCATCTGAGTATATGGTTGTTGTTGTTGTTGTTGTTAGGTGCTGTTTGGGGTGTGCTTGTTGCTGTGATGCTGAAAACTATGTGATGGTATTACAGATACCAGCAGAGTCATGCATGGTGGACAGGTTTTAGCTGAACTTCAGACTAAGACAGATTAGGGAGAAGGGTATGGCAAATCCATTCCTGAAATGATTAGCCAATGAAAATCCTACAAATAGCAGAGAAACACTGTCACATACAGTGCTGGGAAATGAGCCCCCATGTTGGAAGGCACTCAAAAGATAACTGGGAAAGAGTTGCCTCTTCAAAGTAGTAATTGTTGGGTGCCATCAAGTCTAGTCTGACTCATAGAGATCCTCATGGGGTTTTCAATAGCTGATTATTTGGGGATTATTTTCAGGAATGGACTTCCACATCCTTCTTCCATTTTGCAGTACTGAGGATTGAACCCAGGTCCTCAGAAAGTATGGAGCAGCTTTCTACTAGCTGAGCTAAACCCCAGCCCCCTTCAAAGTAGAGTCAGCCTTAATGACAGGAATGGAGTAAAGTTCCCGGGACCTCCATTTGCTGATGTAGCACAACTCAAAATAAGAGAAAGAACTGCAAATATCCATTAATAATTGGAACGTGGAATGTACATAGTGTGAATCTAGGAGAATTTATGTGTTATCAGGTGCTGTCATGTTGGGTCTGACTCATAGCAACCCTATGTATAACAGGAAGAAATACTCCCTGATTCTGTGCCAGGCACACAATCTTTCTCATGTTTAAGCCCATTGTCACAGACACTATGTCAATCCATCTAGTTGAGGGTCTTCATTTTTTTTCATTGATCTTCCAATCTCTCAAACATGATGACTTGAGGGATTGGTCCCTCCTGACAACATGTCCAAAATATATCAGGTGCAGTGTAGCCATCCTAGTTTACAAGGAACACTCTGGTTGCAATTCTAGGACAGATCTGTTGGTTCTTTTGGCAGTCCATGATATATTCAGTATTTGTCTCCAGCACCATAATTCAAAAGCATCAGTTCTCTGGTGTCCCTTATTCAACATCCAGCTTTCACAACTATATGATGCGACTAAATATACCATGGCATGAGTCAGGCGTACCTTCGTCTTCAATGTGACATCTTTACTTTTCAATACTTTAAAGAGGTCGTTTGCAATAGCTTTTCCCAGTGCAATAAGTCTTTTGATTTCTTGACTGTTACTTCCACGAGTGTTGACTGTAGAACCAAGTAAAGCAAAATATTGGACAACCTCAATCTTTTCTCCATTTATTATGAAGTTGCTTACTGACCCAGTTGTAAGGATTTTTGTTTTATCGATGTTCAGACACAGTCCATACAGAAGGCTGTGTTCTTTAATCTTCATCAGTAAATGTTTCAAATCCTTTTTACTTTCAGGGCTGGGGTTTAGTTCATTTGATAGATAAAGTGCTGCTCTACACACTCTGAGTCCCTGGGTTTAATCCCTAGCACCACAAAAATGGGAAGAGAGCATGGCAATCCACTCCTGAAGCAATCCTGAAAACAATCAGCCGTTGAAAACCCTATGAGGGCTGCTGAGTCAGACCTGACTCGATGGCATCTAACAACAACAACAACAAACTTCACTTTCAGTAAGCAGAGTTGTGTCATCTGCATGACGCAGATTGTTAATGAGTCTTCCTGCAATCAAGATTCTATGTTCTTCTTCAAAAAGTCCAGCTTCTCAGATTATTTGCTCAGCATAGGCGTTGAAGAGGTACAGTGAAAGGATACAGCCCTGACACACATTTCTCTTAACTCTAAACTAGGCAGTATTTCCTTATTCTGTTTAAAAGACTGCCTCCTGGTCCATATACAGATTCCTCATGAGTACAATTAAGTGCTCTGGTATTCCCATTCTTTGCAATGTTATCCATAATTAATTGTGATCCACACAGTCAAATGCCTTTGCATAGTTGATAAAATATAGCCAGACACCTTTTTGGTGTTCTCTGCTTTCAGCTAATACACATGTGGCATCAGCAATGACGTCCCTGTTTCCATGCCCTCTTCTGAATTCAGCTTGATTTTTCAACAGTTCCCTGTCTATAGACTGTTTCAGTTGCTTTTGAATGATCGTTAGCAAAATTTTACTTGTACGTGATATGAATGATATCATTCGATAATTTCCACATTTGGTTACATCCCCTTTTTGGGGAATAGGCACAAATATGGATCTCTTCCAGTCAGTTAGCTAGGTAGCTGTTTTCCAAGTCTCTTAACATAAACTAGGAAATTAGAAATCATCAAAAGTGAAATGGAGCACATAAACACTGGCATTTTGAGGCATCAGTGAGCTAAAATGGACTGGTATGAGCCATTTTGAGTCATAACCATATCGTCTACTATGCTGGGAATGATAACTTGAAAAGAAATGGATACATAGTATAACTCTTCAATGATCAGGAATACATTTTTAATTTTAATAAATGTTTTGGAAAGTTTTATTATTAAGTTACACAGATGGTAAAATGCACTAATCATTAGTGTAGTTTGATTAATTTTTATGAAGCAGATATATTGCTATAACCACTACTCAGAGGAGGACAGAACATTACCTGAACTCCAGAAGCTTCTCTCATGTACTCCCTGTTGTTTCCTCTCTAAGGCAACCACTATACTGACTTAACCACAGAGTCGTTTTATGTTTAACCACAGAGTTGTTTTATGTTTTTCAATTTCATAAATGATCCTTTTCAGTATACTGTTTGGTATCTGGCTTCTTTTGCCTTACATCTTGTGAGATTCATCCATTATTTTGTATATTGTTCATTATAGTAGTCCATTCCTTGACACTGTTGTGTAATAATTCATTGTATAAATATTCCATAAATTTATGTATATTTTATTTCTTATGAGTATAGAATAAGTTACATTTTGGAACCACTTATTGTTATTTATGCTATTTATATGTTTATGAACACTCATGCATGTCTTTTTATTTTGTTTGTTGTTTTTATTTGTTTGTTTTGAAACATGGTCTCAGTGTGTGACCCAGGCTTGCCTGAAACTCTCTATGTAGTCCACGCTGGCCTTGAACTCATGATCCTTCTGCCTCAGCCTCCGAAGTGCTGCAATTACAGGTGTTCACCACCACGACCAGTCATACTTGCCTTTTGTTATACATATGTACACACTTCCATTGGGTATATATTTGAGTATAGGATCACTGGGTCATTGAATAGGCATATGTTTTACTTTAGTGTTATTGTTGTTGTTAAGTACGTTTGAGTTGTGTCTGACTCATAGAGACCCTCATAGGGTTTTCACTGGCTGATTTTTTTCCCTCATAGGGTTTTCTTTTTTTTTTATTATTAGAAATTTTTAATGTACATCATAATGTGATTCATTTTGACATGCTTTTCATTGTGACAATTTCATATATGCAATTTGATAAACATTATTCATATAGGTTACCCCTTCCCTTCCCCTCTGCTTCCCCCCCTTCCCATCTAAGTATCCCATCCAAGTCTTCTCTATCTTTTACTTAGTAGTATTTTTCTATATGTCCTTGGGTTCCAGTTCTGTTTAAGATAGAAACTTTTCCTGTAGTGGTCTTTGTTTCTATCTTGTTAGAACAATTACATGCGATTTCTAGTCCATTTATATTGACCTCATTCTTATCTTCCCTCCCCCCCTTTTATTATGATCTGACCTTTGAGTAGGATTTTTTTCCTTCTTGTAATTTTGAATCAGCTCCCTCATATGAGTGAGAACATGTGTTGTTTCTCTTTCTGAGCTCGTGTTCATTCACTTAAAATAATTTTCTCTAATTCCATCCATTTTGCTGCGAATGACCTTATTTCATTTTTCCTGATTGCTGAATAGTATTCCATTGTGTATATATACCATAG
>VMDO01004726.1:64220-121338 GCA_007922755.1 Pedetes capensis
TATTGTGAAAAGCGCTGCATTGAACATGGAGATGCAGGTGTCTCTGTGGTATGATGATTCATCTCCCTTTGGGTAAATTCCCAATAGTGTTATAGCTGGGTCATATGGTAGATCTATTTTTAGTTTTTTGAGGTACCTCCATATTGATTTCCATAGTGGTTGCACCAATTTACAGCTCCACCAACAATGTAAAAGTGTTTCCTTTTCCCCGCAACCTCGCCAGCATTTGTTGTTGTTTGTTTTATTGATCTTGACCATTCTTACTGGTGTAAGGTGAAATCTCAGCGTTGTTTTGATTTGCATTTCCCTAATGGCTAGGGATGTTGAGCACTTTTTCATGTGTTTCATGGCTTTATGGACCTCTTCATTTGAGAACTGTCTACTCAGTTCCTTTGCCCATTTGTGTATTGGGTTGTTTGGTTTTGGGGTTTTTTTTTCCTTGAGTTCTTTATAAATTCTAGTAATTAGACCTTTGTCAGATGTATAAAATGCGAAGATTTTTTCCTATTCCGTGGAGTTTTCCTTGATTCTGTTAATTGTTTCTTTTGCTGTGCAGAAGCTTTTCAATTTCATGTGATCCCATTTATCTATTCTTGTTGCAATTTCTTGAGCAATTGGAGTCCTATTAAGGAAATCCTTTCCAATGCCTATATGATGGAGTGTATTGCCTATCTTGCCTTCAATAAGTTTTAAAGTTTCTGGTTTTATGTTGAGATCTTTTATCCATTTTGAGTTAACTCTCGTGTATATTGAGAGATGCGGACCCACTTTCATTTTTCTGCATGTGGATCACCATGTTTCCCAGCACCATTTGTTGAAGAGGCTGTCCTTTTTCCAGTTTACTTGCTTTGCTCCTTTGTCGAAAATAAGGTAGCTATAGGTGTGTTGAGGTATTTCTGGGTCTTCTATGGCTGATTGTTTTGGGTCTGTTTGGGGAGTAGATTGCCAAATCCTTCTCCTATTCTACTTTAGTAGATACTGCCAATTAGTTTTGAAAGTAGTTACACAAATGAATATTTTCACACTAGCTGCGTAAGAAGAGTGCTTCTCACCAACCTTCAATATTTGTCGATTTGGCTTTTCATTTTAGACATTTTTGTGTGTATATTTTAATGTATGTTTCCTGGAATCTTAATACCTTTTTAATATGGGGCTTATGCATGTTTTGTCCATTTTTAAGTTGAACTATCTGCTTTCAAATTGATTTGTCAGATAATTGACTGCAAAGGTCTTTTTCCACTATGTGGCTTGCCTTTTCACGTCGTTGTCGTCGTCTTCTTATTTTATTTATTTATTTATTTATTTTTTACAGAGTTGAACCTAGGGCCTCATGAATACTTTGCAAGTGCTATACCACTGAGCCACACCTCTAGCCCATTTTTTACTTTTCATCTTGAGACAGAGTCTCACTAAGTTACGCAGGCTTCCTCTGGTCTCAAATTTGCAATCCTCCTGCCTCTGCCTCCCAGGTTGCTGGGATTACTGATATGTGCCACCATTGCCAACTGCCTTTCACCTCTTGATGATGCATTGTTGATAAATGTCTGCTTTTAATTTTCATAGCATCCATTTTAGCAATCTTTTCCTTTCAGAATAGTGATTTTAATTTCCTATTCAAAAACATTTGGGTACTCCATGGTCATAAAGCTGACCTCTTCTGATTCTCTTGGAAGCTTTATTGCTTTATCATTCCCATTTAGTTCATGATTCACTTGAGATTTTCTTGTTCTTTTCGTTTATAGTGTGAAGAAGGCATTCTATTTACTCATTCTTTTAAAGACTTTTGTGTCTGTGTTTATGGACTAATAAGTTGGCCTGTAATTTTATTTTATTTTGTTGTTCTTCTAGTTCTGTGGAAAAGTTGTGCTGTCTCATAGAAGAAGTTGTCTAATGTTCTCACTTTTTCTATTCACCAGCAGAGTTTTGTAGGTTTGGCAGTATTTGTTACTTAAATGTTAGAAGAATTTGCTGGTGAAATCCACCTGCATCTGAAGTTTTCTTTGTAGGTATTTTATTGTCAATTCAATTTCTGTAAGAGATGGACGGGAGAAGGGCCTGGCAATCTACTCCCAAGGCAAACCTGAAGCACTTAGCCATTGAAAACCCTATGAGGGTCGCTATGAGTCGGGTACCAACTCGACGGCCCCTAACGACAACAACAAGGGATGGAAGTCTATTAAAACTTTATATTTCTTTTTCTGTTTTGATAAGTTGTGGCTTTTCGAGGTACTCATTCATTTTACCCAAACCTTCTGCTTTATTGGTATCAAGTTGTTCATAATATTTTTACCATACTTTTCCTGTTTAATCTGTAGTAATAGCATCCTTTTCATTTCTGGTGTAATCTATGCCTTCTCTTTTTTCTTGCTAGTTTTTATATTTTGTCTTTTGAAATTCACTTCTAAGCATGACTAGTAAATTTCTTTCCTATTTCACATATTTCTGTTCTCAGTTGTTTCCTTTCTTCTTTTCCAAGTGTATTTGTTGTTCTTTTTATAATTTCTTGATGCAGTTGATGTTTAACCTTTCTTTTCAAGTCTATACATTAAATGCTATCATTTTCTCTTTAGACATGCAATAACTGCATCCTAGAACTTTGACATGTTCTATCATTGTTATCACTGGGATTTGGCTCAGTTGGTAGAACACCAATCTTCAGTCTCTGAGGACCCAGATTCAATTCCTACCACCGCAAAAATAGGAGAAGGATGTGGCAATCCACTCCGGAGGCAATCCTGAAACAATCAGCCATTGAAAACCCAATGAGGGCCAGGCGTGGTGGCTCACGCCTGAAATCCCAGTGACTCAGGAGGTGGAGGCAGGAGGATCCCAAGTTCGAGGCCAGAGGCAGTCTGTGTAATTTAGGAAGACCCTGTCTCAAAAAGTAAAAAAATGGACTCAGGGTGCAGCTCAGTGTTACAGCACTTACAGAGCATGCAAGCACGAGGCCCTGGGTTCAACCCTCGGTAGCACCGAAGGAAAAAAAAAAAAAAGGAAAAAGAGAAAAGAAAATCCTTTGAGGGTTGCTATGAGTCAGACAGGACTCAATGCCACCTAACAACAACATCATTGTTATCATTCAGTTTGAAATATTTTCTAATCCCATGAATGTTTTTCATCAAAAGTTATTATTATATATAAATACATACTATACAAATATACTTTGTTGTTGTTAGGTGCCATCATATGCTCATGTATGTATAAATAAAGTTTCCAGTATCTTTTTGGTTTTCCTGTTTCTCCTTTTTACAGTGATGGCTATCCTGTTTTTCTGGTGTTTTAAAGATTTTTTTCTGTGGTTTTCTAAATTAATTGTATCTTCAGGGGGATGAGAAGGAAATGTGGAATTAGTTGCTGTGCTTGTGTAGTTTGGGTACTTCAATGCTATTGGTTTCTCCCAATTGCCAAGTGACACTTGTTTGTGTGTCCACATTTTAAAACTCACACCTGTTGTAGGAGGCAAGGCCTGTCAGAGAGAAAGAATGACTCAAACAGCAGTATTAATTAGAGGAAGGGGCTTTATTGCTGGTAGAGCAGCGGTGGACTCAGGTCCCTAAATGGCCATGCTCTCCAATTCATTTGTCCCTATTAAATTTATAGAACTTACAGAGTAGCAGACAGAGGGGTCTGTGTTTTTCTCTTTGATTGGTTACTTTAAATAGTTTGCAAATGTTACAAAGCAATCCAGGTAGAAAGTCTTTGACTACAAAATCTTGAAAGAAACAACTTTTAGACAATCACCAGGAACTGTATTAATGTAGAGGGATTTACTAGAGCAGCTCTGAGTTCAGACAGGGGCTTTGGTCATTCCTTAGATAAGGGAGTGCAGTCCTGTTCTGTGATTAGGAGGGTAAGGAATGTAAACTCCTGGGTCTTGGAGGAGCCTGGTGTAGTTTTGTTAGGATTCTCTTTCTCCTCATTTTCCCCACTTTGAAACCCCATAAAAATTTCTTTATTTTGGGGTCTCACCACTATCTGTTGTTGTAGGGATTAATGTAAAACACACGTGACATGGCCTTTTGATGAATGACCATCTCTATCATAGAGTGGCTCTTGTGGCCAGTGGAATCTGTCATGTATGTGGCCCATTTAATTTGTCCCCAGTTCTACCATGAGTTAATACAGTTACCCTCACAGAGATACATGCTTAGAAATGTGTAATCTTTTCCCAATTTAGCAATCCACATCCCATTTTATAAATGTTTAAATTAGATATACATAAAGATAGATCTTTACCTCCTTGGTTGGGGTTCCCTTAATGGTGTTTTATTGACTAAAAGGCAGTCTGCAAACCTATAGGCCAGATTTACCCATATGTCAAAAGTGGTACTTATGGGAGGCTTAAGGGGATTACAGCAACACATATTACTGGTTGTCACCTGGATTGCATATAGCAAATTGGATCTGGTTATCAGTGCAAGTTTCCTTATTTTTGTCCTGACATTTGTAATAGCTGTAAAAGAGTAAGGTGGTAGTTACCCTTGGTCACATCTTTCTTTTCCTTTTTCCAAAGTCCAGCATCCAAACAGGAGAAGTCCCACAATTGTTGTCCTCAGGCTTTTGCCGTGTGTAGGCCAGCCAGCTTCCAGTTTGTGGCTGGAGCAGGGCATGTTGACCTCCTCAGCATTATTTTGTAGGGACTGATCGAGTTTGGTTCTGCTCTCCACAGAGGTTGTGCAGCTGTCTTTAGTCTGGCATGATGAATCTATGCAGGAATCCCTTCTACCTTGGTGGCTGTGGGCATGGTCACCATGAAGGTGTAGGGTCCTTTCCACCTTTTGCTTAAGGGGGGTGAAGCTCCAGTCTCTGACCCAAATCTGGTCTGGGGAGAGAAAATGAACAGAGGTAAAAAGACTACCAGGGGCCCTGTTGAGTATCCATGTGGATATTTTCTTAATTATTTTCCCTAAGGCCTCTATCTGTCTTTATAGCTCTGTCTCCCCTAATTTCTTGGATGTCCTCAGTAAATTATGGAGAATCTGGAGAGGCCTATTGTACATTATCTCACAGGGAGAATATCCTGATCTCTTAGAAGGAGTACTTTTAATTTTAAAGAGCCTGTACCCAGAAAGTCTGTGTCCTGACATAGCTTACTAATTCCTGTCTTTAATGTCCTACTCATATACTCTATCCTGCCCAAGATCTGAGGCTGATATGCCACATGTAGCTTCTAGGTGATGCGGAAGGCTCTGGGTGGGTTTTGTACTACCTCAGCTACAAAGCTGGTCTGTTGTCAGATCTGACTCAGAGTAGCAGTCCAAACCAAAGAATAATTTATACAAAGAATAAGTAATGTCCTCATTGCTTCATGAGCCTTTTCTGTTCTGGTAGGGAAAGCCTCCATCCACCCTGAATATGTGCAGACTAATAGCAGGAGATGGGGCTGGGATTTAGCTCAGTTGGTAGAGCGCTGCTCTGCAGTCTCTGAGGTGCCAGGTTCAATTCCCAGCACTGCAAAAATGGGAGAAGGACATGGCAATCCACTCCCGAGGCAATCCCGAAACAATCAGCCACTGAAAACCCTATAAGGGTCACTGAGTAGGACACGACTCAATGGCACCTAAGAACACTATGAAGAGATATTGGTTTCCTCCACATTGGAGCATCTCAGTAAAGTCCACCTGCATATCCTCAAATGGGGCTGCCCCATAGGACCAGGTGGCGGGGAGGGTCCCTGGCTTACATTGTGCTGACTGCATGTTACACAGTGCTGACTAGTCTGCTTGGCAAGAGTTGACAGGAGGGGAATGGAATGTAAAAGTACCTCCCCCACAGTTTTCCAGTCTTTTCCTGTCCCAAATGTGTTCCCTCATAAACCACACAAACCACTGTTGGACCTAGGAGGTGAGGGACTATAATCCTCCCATCGGGCAGCTTTTTTCATCCTTTCCCTGCTTTTCCTGCCTCCTTTCTCTCCATCTATAATTTTTCTTCAGAATATTTAGGGGTTAAATTTGGTCTCCAAGGAACCAGGGGGGCAACAGTGGCAGCCTGGTGGGGGAGAGTTGCTGCTCTCTTCCCCTCGGTGTCTGTTTTAGCATTATCCTGTGCCTCAGGAGTCCCTGTCTTTTGATGTCCTTGGCAATGAATGACTGCCACTTTCTTAGGCTGCCATACTGCCTCCAGCAGTTGTAAAATCTCATTGGGATATTTTAGATCTTTCCCCTGCTGTTAGAAGTCCTGTCTCCTCATAAGTGGCTCCATGTACAAGGAGAGTAAGGAAACCAAACTGTGAACTAGTAAAGATGTTTACATTTTATTTTTTTTTCTCAGCCAGCTCTAGGGCCCAAAATAAAGCAATCAGTTTGGCTTTCTGGGCAGAAGTCACTTGAGGCAACTGCTTTGCCTCCAGCACTTCAGTTAAGGTGACTACTGCATAGCTGGCTTGTCTTTCCCCTCTCGTGTTGACAAAGCTGCTTCCATCCACACAGTTCTAAGTCTGGGTCCCTCACAGGCTGACCAAGCAAATCTGGCTGGCTCAAATATACTGCCTCTGTGATCCCCATATAATCATTTTTAGGTTTTCCATCCCCCATCAGGAACAGGGTTGCAGGGTTTAGGAAAGATAGAACCTCGATTTTTAGCCATGGATTTTCACATAGTAAGCTTTGGTACTTAGAAAGGCATGTGTTTGTTGGCCAGTGGTGTCCTTTAGTGTCTATTACGGTAACCATCGGGCTGGGGCTCAGCTCAGTTGGTAGAGTGCTGCTCCACACTCTCTGAGGACCCAGGTTCAATCCCCAGCCCCACATAAATGGGAGAAGGATGTGGCAATCCACTCCTGAAGCAATCCCAAAACAGTCAACCATTGAAAACCCTATGAGGGTCGCTATGAGTCGGACCCGACTGCACAGCACCTAACAATAACAATGTAACCACCACATATGCCACTTGGACTCCCAAGTCCTGTCCCAAATTTTGTCAGCCTCCTGTACCAACATAGCTGTGGCTGTAAGCACTCTCAGACATGGAGGCCATCCTTTTGAAACGCCATCTAACTGCTTAGAGAGGTAGGCAGCCAGCCTTGCCCATGACCCCTTGTTCTGAGTCAGTCCTCCCACGGCTATTTAATTCCTTTCTGACACATACAATGTAAAAGGCTTGGCTAGCTGAAGGGGTGCCCAAAGATGGGGTTGCCATTAATTCCACTTTCAACCTTTCAAAAGCCTTTTGTTGCTCTGGCCCCCATTCCATTGCTTCCCTCTCTCCTCCCTTAGTGGGCTCCTACGAAGGTTTGGCAAGCATTGCAAAATTGGGGATCCGTACATGACAGAACCCCACTGCCCCCAGAAACTCTGATTTGTTTTCACATCTTTGGGGCTGGGGTGTTTTGGATTACCTGTTTTTTTCTCTGCTCCCAGTCTTCTTTCTCCTTGTTGAAGTATGAACCCCAGGTGTTTCCCCTGTTTTTGATAGATTTGAGCTTTTTTCTTGGAGACCTTATATCCACAAGCCTCCAGGTGTTGCAGGAGTATCTCCTTTCCCTGTGCACAGCCTTTCAGTATCTCATGGCCCAGCAAGAAGTCGTCTGCTTGCTGGAGAAAGACACATCTGGTGGCCTGTGCTGGAAACTGGAGGAGATCTTGGGTAAGGGCCTCTCCAAAGAGGGTTGGCGCATTCTTGAGTCCTTGAGGAAGTTGAGTCAAGGTGTATTGAATTTTCATCCCTGTGGATGGTCCTCCCATTGGAAGGCAAATAGTTCACAGCTTTCTGGAGCCAGTCTTATGCTGGAAAATGCAGCTTTTAAGTCCACGCAGGTGAACCAGGAAGTTTCCACAGGGAGGAGGCCCAGGAGAGTGTAAGAGTTAGGCATAGTTGGGTGTAGCATCACGGTTGCCTGATTTACTGCTCTCGAGTCCTAGACTGGGCAGTAATCCTTTGTCCTTGGTTTCTTTCCAAGGAGGAGAGGAGTGTTCCAGGGTGACAGGCATGGCACAACCATGCTATGTTCCTTAAGTCTCTACAGATATGCCTGGATTCCTTCTAGGGCTTTTTGTGGGATTGGGTATCATCTCAGGCTGATGGGCCGAGCCCCTGGCTTCAGTTCAGTTTACACTGGCCCTTGGTTAATCGCCAGCCTGAGGGGATTGTCCTCTGCCCAAAACCTGGGCCATCTCTGCCATAGCTCAAAATTTAGTGTTTTCCCAGGCTCTGTAATGAAAATCCTCCATTCTTTCTCACTGGGGACAGTGAGAGTCAAAACCAGCCCTGGATTAGGCAACTGAAGGTTTCATTGGCCATCATCAGAAAAAGAAATAGTGGCTTGCAATTTCTCCAGTGGCATTTGGATGTTGTTGTTGTTAGGTGCCGTCGAGTCGAGTCCGACTCATAGAGATCCTATGTATGGCAGATCAAAACACTTGCCAATTCTGTGCCAGGCAAATGATCTTACTTATGTTTAAGCCCATTGTTGCAGACACTGTGTCAATCCATCTTGTGGAGGGTTTTCCTCTTTTGCGTTGACCTGCCACTTTCCCAAACATGATGTCCTTCTCCAGGGATTGATCTCTCCTGACTACATGTCCGAAATATGTAAGACGCAGTCTGGCCATTTTTGCTTCTAAGGAGCACTCTGGTTGCACTTCTTCTAGGACAGATTGGATAGCCTGGGGAATTCATTAGTGTAGCCTTAAGGACCAAGGGGAAATACCCAAGCTAGGTTCCTGCTTGGCAGACAGGGTGCATTAGGTGCCTTGGGAGATGTGGTGGAATTGGTTGACAGAGGCTTGGTGGGTCCGACTGCTTCCCCTGCAGCGGTTCATGCAGGGACGTAAGGTGGGGAATCTAATTCCTTCTTGGGGTCAGAAATGAGAATTTCAGGTGCTGTTGGCTGGAGAGGTTTTTCAGGCCGAGCAGAGCATTTCTCAGGTAAAGCAGAATGCCTCCCTGTCATAGCCATTAGTACCTGGGAAACTTGGGCTCTGAGCCATGAGGGTGAGGATTGGGGGGGTTGCAGCCACAGTAGGAGCCAGCTATTTATGTATGGGAACTGATCCAGGTGACTGGTGTCCCCAGTTACAACAGACCATACCTTCTTTACTATAGACGTATCTAAGCTACCTTCCGATGGCCATTCCACCTTAAATATCAGCCATTCCCATTCACCCAGAACTTTTAACTTCCTTGGAAACAGAGGGGCCCTGTAGTCTCCAGGGTATCCTTTCTTGAAATTCTTCATCATGGTTCCCAAAGGGGTGGGCTTTTCCTGTGTGTTTCCCCTGTTCCACCTCAGACAAACATCAGTCATGTCACAAGAAGGATAGGCAGAAAGGTGGGAAATATCTGGAAGGACACACAGATGCTCCACTCTTCACCAGCCACTCTCTTCTCAGGGATGACAGACCCCCTTGGCTTTGGCAGGCCGATAGAAGTCATTGGCATGAACTCTGCCCTTAGCCTTATGAGGTATCTTGCAGAACTGCCTTTTGGAGAGCATACTCACTTCAGCCCTGTGAGGAGGGGTTGGAACCTTCTCCTCAGTGTCCATCTCCATCAGTCTCCAAGTATTCTCATTCACATGACCCAACTCAATTCCCCGTCCTAGTAGCCTTGGTTTCCCATTTGAATTATCATGAACAGTATTCAGGAGGCGCAGTCCAACCCAATTTCTTGTCCTAGGCAGCCTCAGTTTCCTGTTCAAACTATTACAAATGGTGTTTGGGAAGTGCGGAGGGGTGATCAAATCCTCCTTCTGTTACTAATAAGAAGAT
This sequence comes from Pedetes capensis, assembly GCA_007922755.1. Lineage (NCBI taxonomy): Eukaryota > Metazoa > Chordata > Mammalia > Rodentia > Pedetidae > Pedetes > Pedetes capensis. The sequence continues at coordinate 73,931 of VMDO01004726.1, forward strand.
CCCTTACCCTTGTTCCAGACCAGTCCTACCATGATTCAGATGTCTCCTGGTGTCAGTTCCTCTTAGTGTTCACCTCCTCAAGTACCTGTGGGGTGGGAGGGATTCCTTTCTCTGCTCTGTTGAGGTGCCAACACAGGGAGGCAAAATCTGCTGTCCCTGGCTAGCTCAGTGGTTCACACGTTGCCCCAGCTGAGTGGGCTCTCCTCCCTTGGGTACCAGGAGTTGGTGAAAAGTACCAGGTGAATCTGAACCTTCTCTCTCTGTTTGGGGCTTGCTTCCTGGTCAGGGAACCAAAATGTTGTAGGAGGCAAGGCCCATCAGAGAGAAAAAATCACCCGAACACCAGTATTAATTAAGGGAAGGAGCTTTATTGCCAGTGGTGCAGCAGTGGGCTCAGGTCCTAAAATGGCCATGCTCCCTGATTCATTTGTCCCTGTTCTACTTATAGAACTTATAGACTACCAGAAAAAGGGGTCTCTGTATTTCTTTGATTGGTTACTTTAAATAATCTACCAGTGTTACAGACTAATCCAAGTAGAAAGTCCTTCACTACAAAATCTTTAAAGAAACAACTTTTAGACTATCACCAGGAGCTGTTTTAATGTAGAGGGATTTACTGCAGCACCTTTGAGTTCAGACAATGGCTTTCATCCTTCCTTAAATAAGGGATTGCGGTCCTGTTCTTTAATTAGGAGGAACGTAAATATCTGGGTCTTGGAGGAGCCTGGTATAGTTTTATCAGGCTTCTCTCTTTCTCTCCTCAGTATCTGATAGGAGTTTCCTTAAATATTGTTAAGGGCTCCCATTCGGTACATTTGAGCAGAGCTCACTTCTACAGGTACTAGTCGGAACACAGGGCTGTGCAAGTTGGCTTCACTCAGCCACACTGAATGGCTGAAGAAGTGCCCATAAATAGGTTTCCCTTCAGGGTCTACACACTGGAAACCAACTGGGAAACTGGAAACTCTTTCAATTGTCCATTGAAGGTGTTACTGAGAGAGAGGTATTCAGGGATTTCTTTGCTCTTAGCTGCTTTGCTTTTCCCCTCTGGGTCCAGTGAAATTTACCAGCACGACCTAAGGCAATGCCCACTTACCTGCTGACCTGGAGAGTAGCTTTTCACAATAGATTCCCCTCACTTTACACATCTGTGATTGCCAACACCTGTGCTGATGGTAAATGATGTAAGTGGCAACTGCATATAAATAGCAGACAACTGTTCATAAAAATGAAGGAAAAAATGAAATTATTTAAGGCTATTTGTTTAATGTTATAATTAAGCTTAATTGTCTTATTGGTTCGAAACTTTAGTGGTCATCAAAATTAACCAGAGTTAGTTGTCCTTGTTGTTGTTGTTGTTGTTAGGTGCCGTCGAGTCGGTATCCGACTCATAGCGACCCTCATAGGGTTTTCAATGGCTGACTGTTTCGGGATTGCCTTGGGAGTGGATTGCCAGGCCCTTCTCCCATTTTTGCGGTGCTGGGAATCGAACTCGGGACCTCAGAGACTGCAGCACGGCACTCTACCAACTGAGCCAAATCCCAGCCCCTTAGTTGTCCTTACTGAAGGCTAATTCAGGGACCGGGATATTTTTCATAAGCACAAGGAGCTAAACTGTATGCTTTACTGAGAATTTTCCCATTGAAGTATATATGATTATTTTGCTTGGGTGACCAGAGCATGGAGTCAGACCCAGGTCCAAATCCTGGCTCTACCAACCGCTGACTTCATGCCTTCAGCAGCCTAGTACCTGGCTCAGAGAAGGTACTTTAGTAAATATTGAATGAGTGAATATATGAAGCTACTTTAACATATGAGGCTCAGTTTATTTGCAAAATAGGTATAATAGTGCACTTGCTTATGGATTATAGATAAAGTTATGTAAAACTTCTTGGCACCTAGTAGACATTTACTTGGTGCTAAGTAGGATGATAAATTTTATATAAATCCTTTCTTTAATATCAAGCAACTCTTACGATAGTAATGGGAGAAGGATGTGGCAATCCATTCCCAAAGCAATTCCAAAAACAATCAGCAATTGAAAACCCTGTGAGGTTGCTATAAGTCATATCTGTCCATATCTCGACCGCACCTAACAAGGACAACTGACTATAATAGGAGTTAGCTAGGTTTATGGTCAGTAAGAGGAATGCACCTACAAGACCCGGTGCTTCAAATAGCATTTGTTTCCAGCATTGTTTATTCCTCTCTTGGTATAAGCACTTGGTAAAGCAGGTATTGTGTTCCACAGTTGTGGACAGGATCAAGATGTCATGGGCAAAGGCAGAGTCTTCTGGGGGAGAGCTCCTGACACAATTAGAAGATGCTCCTAAGGAATATAAGGGAAATGTGAAGCACACCTAAGGGGAGAATGTAGGAGTTGGATTACCACATGAAAGCGTTATGTAGAAGTGAGCTTGGAATTGAAACATAAGGCAATGTATTGATTGGCACAAGGAGCATGGGGACATTACTCAGACTGTGGATGGGTGTCCTGGGTGCAGGTGGGTGCTGGACCTGTAGGAGACTGGGGGTTTTGTATAGAGAAGGTCCTCAGTGGGAGCAGGGAAAGGCCAGGTGGCTTAGGGAAAGTGAAACCAATTGTAAGTCACCTTGGAAGTGGCATTAGCTTTTCATTTTGCTACTTCTCAGAGACCTAACCAGTTTCTGTTTGAGTACACATTCCAGAGGGTGCATACAGTTTAGGCTGACAATGTTTTTACTTTGAAGTGATCTACATTGACTTTTTTTTTTCTACCTAAAGATGATCATTTAAACAGGTAAAGCTTGGTTTTAGCAGATTACAGATTTATAAAGAGAGGCCAGCTAATGGTTATGGACTTGGTTTTCTTTTTTGGCAACTGAAAATATGTTCCCTCTCCTCTAAGGGAAAGTGAGACCCTCTCGGGTATTTTTCCTTCTTTCCCCTAACATTTCTCTCACTTGCCCTTCCATTCCAATTTGAAACTGGTTGATGTGTTGTGCAGCCAGTGCTTAAATATCTCTTTATTAATTTGTGAAAATAATTAAAGAAATATGCTAACACCATCTAACTCAAGGCTACCCCTGATGGCATACTAGTTACCTGAGACTGAATATTACAAAGAAATGACAGTTTTTGTGTGCTAAGGCTGTGTAACCAACCTTCCTTCCTTCCTTCCTTCCTTCCTTCCTTCCTTCCTTCCTCTTCCTTCTTTCCTTTCTTTTTCACTTTTTCTTTCCTCCCTCCTTCCATCTCTCCCTTCTTTCTTTCCTTCTTTGCACCCTCCTTCCTTCTTTTGGTTGCTGTTGTTAATAGAAATGCTATCTTTTTCTAGTGAAAATTTTAGATAGAACATTTTTTCCAGCATTAATTTTCCTCCTATCATTGGAATGCCTGCCTCAGTTAGTATATGTAACAAAATAGTTAGGATTAAATGCAAGGTTATTACATTGATTGCATTGTCTCCTACTTTATTCTAATATATGTATACTCGATAGAAATTTCACTTTTTACAGTATAGTTTTTTAGGAGTTCTTTGTTGTTTTACATGATCCCAAGCTATAATTGTCTAAAGAGGAAGATGGCCAATTATTTTAATGCTTTTATTGTTTTTATTTCTAGCTTATTCTACTAAGCTCAACAAATTTCCTGTATTTCATATTAATGATGACTTGAATGATCTGTGTACCAGTGCAGTAAGCCCAAACACCACCAAGGCCACCCGGTATGCCCTGAATGTGTGGAGATATTGGTGCATGACCAACGGGCTCAAAGATCACACGGACATCACCAAGGTAAGAGAGTCTTGAGTTTACTAGTTTTTTTGGCCAGCTTCACTGAGCTTCCAAGTGCCAGCCACTGTGCGAAGCACTATGGGGAATGAAGAATAATTCCTTTCTGCCTGGGGAATAGAAAAGAACATAAAATACAAAGAAGAACATCTAAAGTACAGGGCAGAATTTAGAAAGTGTTTAATGAATTTTCAGATCAGAACTATTCAGATGGATAAATTAATTTCAGTTTGGTGAAACTAAAAAGAGAGCTGATATTTAAGCTGCATTTTTGAGGGAGAGGTAGGATTTCAGTAGAATTATGTGAGAATAGGAGTCTTCTAGGATTAAGGATGTAAGGAAGAATTAAATATAGCTGGACAGAATCATTTGCATATACCGGAGAGTTCATATATGGGTAGTCTATAAAACCAGGGTTTTATTACCTTTAAGCACCAGGCTAAGAGTCTTGTAAACATTGGGAAATCACTGAAGTTTCTTAGTTTTGCTTTTGGTTAGGAGAGACTTTATTTAAAAGAATCATTGCAGGATCTGACTATAAGAGCTGCAAACAGCAGGTTAGATCATCCCCAGCACCACTAGAATAGGAGAAGTACCTGGCAGCCCTCTCTAGAAACAATCCCTAAACAAATAGCCATTGAAAACCCTGTGAATAGCAGAGAAACACTGACAGTGCTGGGAATGGCACAGTATTGGGGAGTGTTTTGTTCTGTTGTACATAGGGTCGCTATGAGTTGGACCCGATTTGACAGCACCAAACAACAACAACAAAGTTTTTTGAGCAAGAAGGAACATAATGAAAGTTGTATTTTAGAGAAATTAAATGAAAGTGATGAACAAAAAGTTAATTTATGTTCTTGGTCCTCAGTTTTCCCCTTTGTAAAATGAGCTCTTAAGATCTCTTCCAACTTGAAATATCTGAGGTTCGTGAATGGTAGGAAAAAGTCTTGAACATGTGGAAACAGAACAGAATGATAATGTATTTTGATTTGGTTATGTTGAATCTAAATCAGAGGTCCAGAGGGACATGTCCAAAAAGCAGTTGAGATTATGAGATTTAAAACACAGTGGAAATGCTGAAAGCCAGAAGTATAGATGTAAAAGTCTTGCAAATAGAGGTCAAAGTTGAAGCCTAAGGGCAGGTAAGATTTCAAAATTTGGTAATATACTTAGGGAATCAATAGGACTTGAAATAAGAAACCCAGGTTTCTATTTCTGGCAGCATGATGCACCAGTTAGTGGGAGGAACCTTTCTGTTATACTTGCAGAAAGGAAAACATCTTCAGGGAAAGAAAGAGAGAGAGGGAGCAAGAGAAAGATGAAACTGGAGTAGTGAGCACTAAGCACATGTGCAAGCTGGGTTCTTTCTGAGGGAGGATGTTGATAACATTATCAGGAAAGGAGGAGATAGGTGGATGAATGAAGAATCCATGATTAAGGAGAGGAGTCCTTCAGGGTACTAAAGAGGTTTTAGGTCAGTAACATACTCTGGCTCCCAGCAGAGACCTGTAATATTATAGGAAACCTCCAAAATGTAGGTACTCGGTTTTTGGTTTTGTTTTTCAGATTAAGATATACTAGATAATGTGGTTTTTTTTGCTTTGTTTTTTGTTTTTTTGGTTTTTTTTTTTTTTTTCGGTCCTGGGGGTTGAACCCAGGGCATCATGCTGGCATGCTTTGCAAGTGCTATACCACTGAGACGCACCTCCAGCCCACTTTTTTACTTTTTTGAGAAAAGATCTTGCTAAATTACACAAACTGCCTCTGGTGTCAAGCTTGCAATCCTCCTGCCTCTGCCTCCAGAGTTGCTGGGGTTACAGGCATGTGCCACCGTGCCAGCTAATATGTGCTTATTTTAAAAATCACTAGCCATTCAAGAAATGAACCACCATGAGTGATGATGTTTAAAAGCAACAGACACTGGCTGTATTGGTGTATACCTATAATCCTAGTACTCAGGAGGAGACACAGGACGATCTCAAATTTGAGGCCAGTCAGGGGTACATATCAAATTCCAGACCAGCCTGAGCTACACAACAACTCTGTTTCAAAAAGCCAAAAAACTCAAGCATCCAAACAACCAGAAATCAAATTTAAATACAAAAGACTATAGAGAGTAGAAATGTATGAAATGTAGAATGTATGAAATGTTTATGGAAATTTTAAAAAGCATAAAGATAACCAACAGCATATTAAGCAAAATGATCCGGCAGATTTGAAAGTAAATAGAAACATCTACTTTGACCATGAGAGAAAGAGTCCAAAATTACACTCCTGCCTTAACAAATGGAAAACTGGACACAATCTATGAAACATCTCTGCAGACAGATCAGCGTGGGATGTGAGCACTGAAGCAGAGGGAACAAGTGAGAGAAGTTCAGTTGTCTCTGAGGCTCTGCCTGGAAGTAATTTCTTAACTGCAACAAAGAGGGGAATCTGAACAGAGCCTGGCAATGTCACTGAATTGAAGGGAGGCCGAGGATATAAGTACAGTAGAAAGAAATTTTAACTCTGAAAAAATATCGCAAAACTCAAACAAAAAAATGACAAAACTCAGAACACAGTAATGTAATTTTCACAATTTCTACCGTCCAGTCAAATTTTACTAGACCTGGGGACATGCGCCTCATACCCAGATGAAAAAATCAGTTAAATCTTTCACTTTGAGCCAAGTTTGAGGGTCAGATTTAGTTTCCTGGCAGAAACAACCAAACCAACCAACCAAACAAACAAACAAAAAACCCAACCAACAAATCCTAAAACAAAGACCCAAAAGGGTCAAATAATTTTCCAGTAACTTAACAGTCTTCTACAACAAAGTTTCAGAATATGTTGTTGTTGTCATTAGGTACCATCGAGTCAGTATCCAACTCATAGTGACCCTGTGTACAACAGGCCAAACACACTATTGTCAGTGCTTCTCCGCTATTCATAGGGTTTTCAATGGTGGATTTATTTTTGGGAGTGGGATGCCAGGTCCTTCTCCCAAGCCTATAGTATCTGGTGTTTCCAGGTGGTCTCCCATCCAATACTAACCAGGTCCAACCCTGCTTAGCTTCTGAGATTGACAGGATCAAAGGCCACAGTGCTATAGCTGCAGGTAAGAATATTATAGTACAAAAATATCTAGCCCCCACATGTCTGTCAGTTTGCTGTACTGTGAGGTCTTGCTGTGATGCTGAAAGCTATGCCACAGAAAAAAAGATATAAAACAATATTTTGCAAGGCACTCATAGCAGGCAGAGAAGAACCCTGATCTCTGAGAGAGAAAGAGAACCAAACAAGTTGATACCTAGCCAAGTGCCCCAGTTTGCAGACTTCAAAGAGTTGACAGGTCTGTGGTGCTTGGACAGAGAATTCAAAGCCCAGCAGACTTTCGGAGTTAAAGAAGTAGAGCTGACAGTCCAGACAGACCAAAGCAGCTAGAGTTGTAATGACAGACTAGAGTACTCAGAAGTAAAGAGTTAGACACAGAGACAACTCAAGAGGTCTAAAAATAGTCCTTTCAGATATTCAGCTGAGTACTGGCAGTGTATGCATGTGAGAGAGCCACTTGAGATTGGGAGGGAACTACCTGAAAGGATTAGAGGTATCAGTACCTGGCACTCACACAGAATTGGAAACAGATCCCATTAGCCAGACTGAAATAAAACCCTCAAGATTCATGGAGTAGAGTACTCAGAAAGGTCTCACATCAGGTGTGGAGAATAATTAGCTCTACATTGAGCATTCCTCTAATCCCACCCAACAAATCCTAAAAGGAAGACCCTTTTAAAAAGGGTCAAATCATTTTCAGGTAACTTAACAGTGTTCCAGAACAAAGCATAAGAATATTTATGTTGTTGTTGTTGTTGTTGTTAGGTGCCATCAAGTCAGTATCCGACTCATAGCAACCCTCATAGGGTTTTCAATGGCTGACTGTTTCGGGATTGCCTTGGGAGTGGATTGCCAGGCCCTTCTCCCATCTTTGCGGTGCTGGGAATTGAACTCGGGTCCTCAGAGACTGTAGCGCAGTGCTCTACCAACTGAGCTAAATCCCAGCCCAAGAATATTTATAGGAATATAAAAATATCTAGCTGCCATGAGTCTGTCAGTTTGCTATACTGTGGTGCCTTGCTGTGATGCTGAAAGCTATGCCACAGGTATTATAGATACCATTAAGGTCACCCATGGTGGAGAGGTTTCAGCTGAGATGCTAGACTAAGAGACACTATGGAGAAGGACATGGTCAACCCACTCCTGAAACAATTAGCCAGTGAGAACCTTATGAATACTGTCAGATATAGTGCCAAAAAATTAACCCACCAGATTGGAAGGCAGTCAAAAGACAACTGGGGAAGACTTGCCTCCTCAAAGTAGAATGCACCTTAATGACAGAAATGAGTAAAGTCCCAGGGACCTCCATTTGCTGATGTGGCACAACTAAAAATGAGAAGGAACAACTATAGACACCCATTAATAATTGGAAAGTGTAATTATGTAGTATGAATCTAGGAAAATTAGAAATTGTCAAAAGGGAAATGAAGCACATAAACATCGACATTCTAGGCATCAGTGAGCTAAAATGGACTGGCATTGGCCATTTTGAATCAGATAATCATAAGGTCCACTATGCCAGGAATGGCAGATTAAAGAGAAATGAGTTTGTATTCATCATCAAAAAAGACATCTGAAGATCTGTCCTGAAGTACAATGCTGTCAGTAATAGAATACTATCTATATGTCTATAAGGAAGGCCAGTTAATTATTATTATTCAAATTTATGCACCCAGCACTAAGACCTCAAATGACGATAGGGAAAACTTTTACCAGCTTCTGCAATCTGAAATGGATTGAACATGCAGTCAGAATGCACTGATAATTACTGGTGACTGGAATGCAAAAGTTGGAAACAAAGAAGGCTCAGTAGTTGGAAAATATGGCCTTGGTTAAAGAAACGATGCTGGAGATTGCAGGATAGAATTTTGTCAGACCAATGGCCTTTTCATTGTGAATTCATTTTTTTCACCAACATAAACAACGACTTTACACATGGAATTCTCCAGATAGAACATACAGGAACCAAATTGACTACACTTGTGGTAAGAGATGATAGAAAAGTTCAATATAAAAAGTAAGAACAAGACCAGTTGCTGATTGTGGATCAGACCATCAACTGCTCATATGCAGGGTCAAACTGAAACTGAAGAAAATTAGAACAAGTCTATGAGAGCCAAGGAATGACCTTGAGTATATCCCACCTGGGTTCAGAGACCACCTCAAGAACAGATTTCGGCCCAGCGTGGTGGCACATGCCTGCAATCCTAGCGGCTCAGGAGGCGGAGGCAGGAAAATCGCAAGTTCAAGACCAGATGCAGTCTGCGTAATTTAGCAAAACCCTGTCTCAAAAAGTAAAAAAAAAATGGGCCAGGGACACAGCGCAGCTCAGTGGTCCAGCACTTGCAGAGCATGCAGGCACGAGGCCCTGGGTTCAACCCCCAGTACCGCAAAAAAAAAGAACAGATTTCATGCATTAGGCACTAATGATCGAAGACTAGATGAGTTCTGTCATGATATCAAAGACATTATTCATGAGGAAAGCAAACGGTTATTAAAAGGACAGGAAAAAAAGAAAAGACCAAATTACATGTCAAAAGAGACCCTGAGACTTGTCCTTGAATGTCCAGCAGCTAAAGTAAAAGGAAGACATGATGAAGGAACTAAACAGAAGATTTTAAAGGGCAGCTCAAGAAAACAGAATCAAATATTATAATGACATGTGCAAAGAGCTAGAAACAGAAAACCAAAAGAGAAGAACAAGCTCTGTTTTTCTCAAGTTTAAGGAATTGAAGAAAAAAGCCAAGTCTCGAGTGGCCGTAGTGAAGGATTCTACAGGGAAAATATTAACGCAGGAAACATCAAAGGAGATGGAAAGAATACACAGAGTCATTATACCAAAAGAAGTTGCATATATTAAGAAGTTGCATATGATCAGGAACCAGTGGTATTGAAGGAAGAAGTGGAAGCTGTCTTGCAGAAATTGGTAAAATACAAGGCTCTAGGAGTTGATGGAGTACCAACTGAGCTATTTTAACAAACAGATGCAGCACTGGAGGTGCTAACTTGTTTATGCCTAGAGATTTGGAAAATAACTACCTGGCCAAATGACTGGAAGAGATCCATATTTGTGCCTATTCCCAAAAAAGGGGATCCAACAATATCCTCAATGTCACACGCAAGCAAAATTTTGCTAAAGATTACCGAAAAGTGCCTGCAGCAGTACACAGACAGGAAACTGTCAGAAAATCAAGCCAGATCCACAAGAAGCCATGGAGCCAGGAATATCATTGCTGATGACAGATGGATATTAGCTGAAAGCAGAGAATATCAGGAAGATGTCTATTTATGTTTTATTGGATATACAAAAGCATTTGACTGTGTGGATCATAACAAATTATGGATAACATTGTGAAGAATGTGTATACCAGAGCACTTAATTGTATTCATGAGGAATCTGTACATGGACCAGGAGGTAGTTGTTCGAAGAGAGCAAGGAAACACTGCCTGGTTTAAAGTTGAGAAAAGTGTGCATTAGAGCTATATCCTTTCACCATACCTCTCCAATCTCTATACTGAGAAATTAATCTGAGAAGAAGAATGTGGCATCATGATTGGAAAAAAGCTCATTAACAACCTAGGTTATCCAGATGACACAACTCTTCTTGCTGAAAGTGAAGAGGATTTGAAACATTTTCTGATGAAGATCAAAGAACATAGCCTTCAGTGTGGATTGCACCTCAACATCAAGAAAACAAAAATCCTTACAACTGGGTCAGTGAGCGACTTCATAATAAACTGAAAAAAGATTGAGGTTGTCCAAGATTTTACTTTACTTGGTTCTATAACCAACATCCATAGAAGTATCACTGGGAAAAGCTATTACAAAAGACCTCTTGAAAGGGTGGAAAAGTAAAGATGTCACAATGAAGATACAGGTGCACCTGACTCATGCCATGGTATTTTCAGTCACATCATGTGGTTGGGAAAGCTGGGCACTGGGTAAGGGAGACAGGAGAAGAACTGATGCTTTTGTATTATGGTATTGGAGATGAATATACCTTGGACTGCCAAAGGAACCAACAGATTTGTTCTAGAAGAAGTGTAACCAGAGTGCTCCTTAGAAGCAAGGATGGCTATACTACATCTTCTATATTTTGGACATGTTGCTAGGAGAGACAGATCCTTGGAGAATGACATCATGTTCGGGAGAATGGTGGGTCAATGATAAAAAGGAGGACCCTCAGCTAGATGGATTGACACAGTGACTGCAACATTGAGATTAAACATAAAGCCACGTGGTGCCACATTCCTATAATCCTAGCAACTCAGGAGGCAGAGGCAGGAGGATCACAAGTTTACCAGAGATAGTCTGAGTAATTTAGTGAAACCCTGTCTCAAAAAGTAAAAAAAAAAAAAAAAAAAAAAAAAAAAAAAAAAAAAAAGGCTGGGGGTGCAGCTTAATGGGACAACACTTGCAAAGCATGCAAACGTGAGGCCCTGGGTTTAAGCTCCAGTACCGCAAAAAAAAAAAAAAAAAAAGAAAGAAGGAAAGAAAAAGAAATAAAATATACGAACCATCATGTTCCTGGCACAGAGTTGGGGAGTGTTTCATTCTACTGTATATATGGTTGCTATGACTTGGACTTGACTCAGTGGTACCTAAGAACAACAACATAAATATCTAGAACCTGAGAAATAAAATGCATAATGTCTGATCTAAAGAAAAATGTTCAGACATGCAGAGAACAAGAAAATATCTCTTTTAAAGAATGAATCAAAACCAACCTGGGACTAACCCAGAATATACAATTAGAAAATAAGAACATAAAAATAGTTATTATAGCTATATTTTATAACTTCAAAAAGTAGAGGCTGAGCATGGTGGTCCATGCTGTAACCCCAGCACTCAGGATGCTGAAACAAGAGGTTTGTAACTCAGAGATAAGCCTAGTCCATATAGTGAGACCTTGTCTCAAAGAACAGTAAAAATTAAGTAGGGATATAAATTCTTTTTAGACTCAAGATGCATGTCTAGAAATAAAGCTGCAATGTGTGGTGAAAAATAAACTGGTTATGCATATAATAGAGAAGAAAATATGTGAACTTGAATATATAACTAAGCAAAATGGAAAGAAAGGAGAATTTTTAAAAAATGATCAGAGCATTAGAGAGGTGCCTGACATTTCAAGTGGCCTTATGTACATGTAACTGGAATCCCTGCAGGAAAGGAGAAAGGGGGGGCAGTATTTGTAGGATAATAGCGACAATGTCACCAAATTTGATAAAAATTACAGATCCCAGTAGCTCACTGAAGCCCACACAAGAAATGAATAAAGCTATACAAATGTATATTATAATCAAATTGCTTGACCAGGGGTATAGAAAATACCTAAAAGCAGCTAGACAAAAAAAGACACGTTATATGCTGAGGGACAAAGATAAAATTGACAGATTTCTTACTGGAAAAAATGCAAATGAAAAGATAATGGAGCAACTTTTCATTATTAAAAGAAAAACTTTCAGTATACCCAGTGAAAATATCTTTCAAAAATTAAAATGAGATAAAGACTTTTGAGATATTCAAAAGTGAGGAAATTCATCAGCAACAGACCTACATTCTGAGAAACGTTAAAGGAAGTTCTTCAGCCAAAAGGAAAATGATACCCTATGTAAATATGAGTCTATAACAAAGGAAAGAAGAGCACTGGAAATAAGAATTACATGAGTAAATATGTGGGTTTTTAATTTTCTGTCAAAGATCATTGATTTTTATATGAAAATAATAACGTAAGATAAAATAGAATAAAAACATTAAATAGGAGTTAGGCCTGGTGGTACAAGCATATAATCCCGTGCTTGGGAGGTGTAGGCAAGAGGATGAAGAATTTCAGGCCAGCCTGGGCTACTTAACAAGACCCTTTTGCCAACCCCCCCTACAAAAAAGAACTGATGCAGAAAAGAGAAAAAAAAGGACAAGAAGTCAACAAATTTCTCACTAGAAACCATGAAAGCCAAAAGACATGAGATAACATTTATAAAGAGCTGAAAGAAAAAGCAGTCAACCTAGAGTTTTCTATTTAGAGGAAATAAATGAAGGTAAAAAGAGACCTGTTCAGGAAAACCAAAGCTGAGAGAATTCATCACCGAAAGACCTACACAACAGTAAATGGTAAAGGACTTCTTTAGTGAGAAGCAAAATTTTGCCCAATGAAAACTTGGATTTCACAAAGGACTGCAAAGTCCTTGAAATGGCATTTTTAATTTTTAAAGATAATTGACTTTAAAGTAAAAATAATAACAATGATTACAAGGCTTTTATGTTTATATGGAGAAAAATGCATGGCAACAGTGCCACAAAGGATAAGTAGGAGAATAAAAGTGTCATTTTGCAAAGTTCCAACTATACATCTGAAGATGGAATGTGATACATTAAAGACATTGCGCATCTTAGAACAGCACTAAAATGACAAGACAAAAAAAGCTGGTATCTCTAATGTGAAAGTATCCATCCATAGAAGGAATTTTAGGAGGAATAAGAAAGAAATTACATGATAAAATTCTCAATTTAAAAGGATTAAAAATCACACAGCATCCACAATAGAATTAAATCATAAATTAGTTACAGATACCTAAGTAGATCCAATACTTGGAAGTTAACACATTACTAAATAACCCACAAATAAAGAAGAAATCACAGAAGAAGTTATAAAATTATCTTGAACTAAATGAAAATTAAATCACAAGGTAGCTATGTGTGGAATACAACAAAGCCAATGCTTAGAGCTGAGCATGCTAGTATGCACCTGTAATTCCAGCACTTAGAAGGCTGAGGCAAGAGGATTGTGAGTTCAAGGCCAGCCTGGGCTACATAGTGAGACTTTGTCTCAAAAGGAAAAAAAAAAAAAAAAAAAAAAAAAAAAAAAAAAAAAAAAAAAAAAAAATCAATGCTTAGAGAAAAAAAATAGTAGATCCATACGCTTATAAAAGAAGAAAGGTCTAAAATCAATAAATATAAAACAAAACTATGAATATAGCACAATGTGGATCAAGAAATAATAAATATAATGTTGAAATAAAAATATTTTTAGTTAAAAAGCAGTTTGGGATTCAGATGAAAAAATAAGAAGAAGAAAGATCTGAAACTATCTGGAATGTAGCACAGATAGCAAGATTATGGCAGTTAAGAAAATGAGTTAAGACTTAGAGAATAGAGAAAGCCCAAATTACCAGTAATAAAAGAGGGGATGTTACCCAATTTACAGAAACAATAAATGATTCTAAGGAAATACTTGAATAACTGCATGCCAACAAATTAGGTAACATTGATTAAATTGGCCAATTATTAGAAAGATATAGAAAGCAAACCTGTGACAGCTTCCTGTGACTCTTAGGATAAATTCCACACTATTTTTATCTTGTGCATGAGATTTCACAATGTGCTTCCACCCTGCAGTAGACTGTTTACAAAGACAGCTGTGATTCCCCCTCTTGTGCACACACCTCTTGGCAATGGGGCTTTGTCATCAAGAAGTGGAATCTGTCTTCCCATCCCTTGAATATAAGGTGCCCATATGTCTTATTTTGACCAATAAAATATGGCAGAAGGGGCAATATGTGAATTCCAAGCCTAGGCCTCTAGAGGTTCTGCTTGGGCCTTTAGGTCCTTACTGGTCTTAGTACATGGTGTTGCCATGTGAGGAAGTCCAGCTAGACCAGGAAATATGTGACAAGCTGTCTCCTTAATGTCCAGGTGACTGCATCCACATGAGAACCCCTAGAAAGACCAGTAGAGGAAATCATCCACTGAGCTTGGCCCAGAATGCTAACCCATCAAATCAGGAGGAAAATAAAATGACCTGGCTTTAAGCCACTAAGTTTTGAGGTGGTTTATTATGTAGCAGTAGATAGTTGGTACACACCATATTTCTTCAGCCTGATCTTAAACTCTGTTTGCTTTGTGTTCCAGCCTCATTGAACTTTTCGTCATTCCCAGAAAGCACTAGGCCCTCTCATGCTAAGTCCTTGCTATATGCTGCTACTTCTCCCCAGAATGCTTTTCCTTCCAACCTTCTCCATTTGGAAAATCTCTATTAATTCTTCCAGAATTTGCTCAGATTCTGCTTGTCCAACTTCCCTAAACAAAGTTACACTGTCACTTGAGATCTCATAGCATTTAATCTAAATTTTTACTACAATGCTCTCTGTGTTGTAGCCCTCTTAACAATTCACATATCTGTCTTTAAAGTGAACTGAAAGCCCCCTGAAGACAAGAACTGCATCTCATTCAGGTCTGGGTCTTCAGTACAGACCAAAAGTCCTGAAACATGTAATTGGCATCCCACAAACTGATAAGTGTAGGCTAGATCAATGAAATAATCTCAGTGTGAGGAGCACCAAGCTAACTTAGAATACATAATATTTTTCTTGATTTCCACAGAATACCTCAAATTTCAAAGTAAAATCCAACAAAAGCAATTCTAGGAGAAATGTCAAGTCACAAAATGTATATTGTTTGCACAAAAGAAACAGTTCCTTCTGGCCCATGTTGGCTGCCTCTGTAGTTTTCTCAGACTCTGTTTTGGGTAGTGATTATTTCTCTAGGTTACCGAGATCTTCAATCTGCTATAAAGACATTGCAAGAAGCCATTTTACTTCTTTAACTACTCTGAATTGATTTACCGTGTCAAGATGTACAGTGGTTTATAAACTTGGCTTCTTTGATATAACAATGACCAAAAAGAAATAAGAGCTTGAACAAACAACTAATTTGAGATTCACCAGCTACCAAACCATGATCAAGAGCTGTTACTTGGTGAAACTCAGTGGCACATGCCTATAATCTCAATACTTGGGAGGCCAAGGCAGGAAGATCATGAGTTTAAAGCCTGCCTGGACTACATAGGGAGACCCTGTCTCGAAACAAAACAAAACAGAACAAACTATATATCTATATCTATATCTATCTATCTCTATAGATAGATAGATAGGTAGATAGATAGATAGATAGATAGATAGATAGATAGATAGATAGATAGATAGATAGACACATGTCTTTAAAGACACACTGACTAAAAATATCTTGCATTGAGACCAAGAAAATGAAATTAAAGGGTACAGATACTCGATGCCACAATTCCTTCTTAATTCTCTAAAACATTGGCTTCTTTCTTAGGCAATATTTAATCTGAGTGGCCCATGTGAGTGGATTACAGCACATTGAGATATCTTTTTTCCTTACCCATTACTTCTTGAGATAACATAGGAGCCAACTAAGAAATATCAGAACTAGGGATAAGGCACAATCTATTGGACAGTTGAGAAATTTTATCACCTGGATGTAGATATTATCTAAATCATGAAGCATGTGGAGAAATGAGGCCCTTTTCATGAATTTCCGCATGGAAACCTAGGTTCCTGGTAACAGACATTGTCTTCATAGTGATTTCACAGTCTGGAAGACAAGACTGTCTGGCCTAAAAGAGTTTAAGGCTTGAGAGGATGCAGAAATGGTGGTGGGAATCTATGCGAATAGGTGTATTTTAAAATTATTATTGTTAATATATTAATATTTATTTTAATTATTAAAAAGAAAAATATTTACCTTTTATTGATTTATTGGGGTTTTTACTTGTGGTAAAATATATATAATAAAAATTTAACTCTTTAACCTGTACAGTTCAGTGGCATTAATTCCATTCATGATGTTGTGTAAGCATCACCACTATTCATTTCTAGAACGTTTTCATGATTCCACCTGGAAATTCCACACCCATTAAATAATAGCTCCTCATTTCTTCTTCATCTGTGGCTCTAGTAACTTCTACCCTACCATCCGTCTCTATGAATTTGCCTGTCCTGTGCTTCTCATATGAATGGAATCGTGCATATTTGTCCTTTTGGGTCTGACTTATTTGTCTTTTTGTATCTGGCTTATTTAGCATAATATTTTCAATACTCATCCATATTATAGCATGTATTGGTACTTCCTTTTTATTGCTGAAGAACAGCTCACTGGATGGACTTGCCACGTTTGGTTTATCCTCTCATCTACGGATGGACATTTGGATTGTTTCCACATTTTCACTATTGTGAATAATGCTGCAGTGAATCTACGTGTACAGAGTTTTGTATGGACATATGTTATCCATCCTGTTGGGTATTTGACTCAGAAAGGAATTGCTTGGAAACTGACAGTCTGTTTCCCAAGAAGCTGCATCATTTTACATTTCTATCAGAAGTATGTGAAAGTTCCAATTTATATCCTAACTTTTTATTATCGTTTGTTGTTTGGTTTGGCTGGTTTGGTTTTGTTCTAATTTATAAAAACAGCCCTTCTATTGGAGGTAAACTGGAATCTCATATGGTTTCTGTTTGCATTTCTCTGATGTCTAATGAAGCTGTGCATCCTTTGCATGTAGAGATTGGCTATTCATTTCTTTCTCTTGCTCTTTTTTTTTTTTTTTTGAGGGGGGAAGGGTACAGAGCCAAACTATGTAGACCAGATTAGCCTGAATCCTCCTGCCTCTGCCTCCTGAATGCTGGGGTTACAGGCATGTACAACCATTGCTGATTCATTTATATTTCTTTGGAAAAATGTCTATTCAGATCATTTTCCCATTTTTAAAAAATGGATTGTCTTCTTGCTATTGAGTTGTCATAGTTCTCAGTATATTTTAAATACAAATCTTTTATGAGATACATGGTTTGTAAATTTTTTTCCCACTCAGTGGGTTGTCCTCTCACTTTCTTGGTAGCACCTTTTGAAGCAAAAGTTTTTAATTTATTGATAAATTTCCTTTGCTTGTGTTTTTAGTGTCGTCTCTAAGAAACCATTTTCTAATCCAAGGTCATGAAAATTAACCCTTATGTTTACTTGTAAGATTTTTATAGCTTTAACTCATAAATTTAGATTTTTGACCCATTTGGAGTTAATTTGTATATATGGTATGAGGTAGGCATCCAGCTTCAGTCTTTTGCACAGAATATCTGGTCATCATAGCACCATTTATTGAAAATATTATTTCTCCATTGAATTATTTTGGCTCCCTTGTTGAAATCAATGATCCATGAATGTGAGAATTTATTTCTGAATTCTCAACCATATGTATGGTGTCACTGGGAGTCTTGGTTTCTGTAGCTTTTGTAGTAGGCTTTAAAACTAGGAAAGATGAGTTTTCCAACTTCGTTCTTTTTAAGACCATTTTGGATATTTGGAGTCACATTTCCATTTGAGGGTGTTTTGTTTTATTTTGTTTGTTTTTTGCTGTACTGAGGACTGAACCCAGGGCCTCTCACTTGCATGCTTTGGAAGTGCTGTACCACTGAGCTGTACCCAGGGCCCATCTTTTCTTTCTTTTTTTTTTTTTTTTTGAGACAGGGTCTCGCTAAATTATGCAGACTGCCTCTGGTCTCAAACTTATGATCCTCCTGCCTCAGCCTCCCGAGTCCCTGGGATTACAGGCTCCATTTGAGTTTTAGCATCAGCTTTCTACTTATGCAAAGAAAGGTAGCTAGGGTTTTGATAGGAATTATGTTGTATCTGTAAGTAATTTGGGAGGGATTATTGCCATTTCAACAATATTTAGTCTTCCAGCCCATGAATACAGGTCATTTTCTGTTTTGGTTTTTGTTTGAAGCAAGTTTAAAAGATAAGACTTTTCTGGTCCGGAGCCAGGCATGGTAGTGCATGCCTGTAATGCCAGCCCTTGTGAGACGGAGGCAGGAAGATCATCAGTGCAAGTCCAGCCTGGGCTACATAGCAAGTTCCAGGCCAGCTTGAGCTTCGTAGTAAGACCCTGTCTTAAACAACAACAACCAAAAAAAAAAAAAAACTTATGCTCTGCACCACGTATTTATCTATTGTTCCTCTTCTACAAGCCACATGGTTATTGCAGAAGCCATCACATTATGTGTCATAGACCACCTTTTGGTGAGCTGTTTGGATGAAAAGTAGGCCAATCAAGCGAGGCACTGTGGTGCACACCTGTAATCTCAGCAACTCCAGAGGCTGAGGCAGGAGGATTGAGAGCTAGAGGCCAGAGGCAGCCTGAATAATTTAATGAGACTCTGTCTCAAAATAAAAAATAAAAATGGGGCTGGGAGTGTGGCTCAGTGGTACAGCGCTTGCCTAGCATGTGTGAGACCCTAGGTTCAACTCCCCTGAAAAAACAAACAAATAAAACAGAAGTGCATCAATCAGTTCTTCTTTTGGATTTTTTTCCCCTGTGGAAAATGAGAATTGGTCTCTTACTAATACTGGAAGCTTTAAGATAAAAACCTTGAGGAGTCCTAGCTGGTTCTGTTTGGGGCTATATGAAGAAACCAGTCTACACAGAGAAGCAGAGGTGAGAGAGAGAGTCCAGATGGCCTTGGAGTCTACTAATTCTGATATCCCTCTTTGCCTGGGCTTGTTCAAGTTTGATATTTCTCTTGCCACCAAAGGAGTTCCAACTACTATAAAGAGAGGTTATCACATGCAAGTAGGAAATTGCAAGTGACAATATAAACATCCAAAGGCAACTGAGTTTGAGTGTAATAGTTATTGGGCAGTTGTTTTAGCTGGTTATTACTGATATAAAAGAAAGCTATTTTTCTTATTTTGCATACAACTATGCTACTCTTTCTGATAGTTTTTCAACAGAATCTCTTAGTTTCCTAGACTAACAAGATAATAAGAAACAATGATATTTTTAGCTTTTCCCTCTCCTGTGTACGTGTGTGTATGCACACGTATTTGTGTGATTTCCATTTCTTGTCTTACCTGGTTGCCTGGAACCTCCAGAACAGTATTATATAAGAATAATGATGTTCAGTATGCTCATCTTGCCCCGGACTTTATAAGAGAGAGTCTAATGTTTTTGTTGTGGGTATAGTTTTTGTCTATAAAGTAGTATTAATTCAAGTATGGAGATTTTTCTCCTCCAATCTCAATCTGAGTTTTTAAAAATTTGAAATGAATATCACTTTTCAAATATTTTTCAGTATCTACCAAATTAATATTTCTTTTCCCTTTAATGTATAAATATAAATGTCAATTACATTAAAATATTTATTAATATTGAATCATCCTGGGCTGGGATTGCGGCTCAGTGGAAGAATGCTTGCCTAGCTTGCACAGGTCCTGGGTTCAATCCCCAGCACTGCCCCCCAAAATTTTGTTTCTGTTTTGAATCATCTTTATACTGCAATAATTCCCACCTGTTTTGCTATAATATTGGTGTACAGTAGTTTTTGACAGTCTTTGTTTTCAAGGAACCATGTAACCTGGAACGTGTACACATCAGAGCTAGTCCTTGCTTTGCTTGGTACTAATGTGCATGCACTTTATTTAGTGTAGTAATGTGCAAAATGCAAGTTGCCTGTATTTTACTTAGAGAAGGTTATATTTTGTGGGTTAGAAAAAAAAATGAAGACACTTTCTTCATTTTTTCTATGCCCTGAAACTGTTTAAATATAAAAGAGGAATTGGGGGCATAGCTCAGTGGTAGAGCACTTACCTAGCATGTGGGAAGCCCTGGGTTCAATCCCCCATGCCTTAGCAAGATAGAATGAAATAAAATGAATACAAAGCAAAGTGAAATCAACTCCAGAAAGCCAGCTCTCTGGGAGCAATACACATCTTTGACTATCATTTCACTCTTTTCTTGTTTTGGAGCTATTCAGATCTTTTACCTCTGATTGAACTAAATTTAGTATATTTTGAGCCAGGCACAGTGGCGCACGCCTGTAATCCCAGTGGCTCAGGAGACAGAGGCAGGAGGATCGCGAATTTGAGAAGAGAAGTAGTCCATGTAATTTAGTGAGACCCTGTCTCAAAAAAAACAAAAAAATGGATTGGGGGCGGGCAGCAGCTCAGTGGTCTAGCACTCACAAAGCATGCAAGCTTGAGGCCCTGGGGTCAACCCCCAGTACTTCAAAAAAAAGAAAATAAAGATTAGTGTATTTTGCCAAAAATCATTCAGGTTATATACATTTTCAAAGTAATATGCATAAAGCATGTGATATTCTTTCATTTTTTAACTCTCTTCATTGTCTGTAAGGTCTTTCCTATTCCCAATATTGTTTGAATGTATACTTCCTTTACTTTTTCTCTCTCCTTCTGTCAGACCTGCTAGAAATTTGTCAAATTTGTATGTCTTTTCTAAGAGTACATATTTTCTTTTCCTATTTTATCTTATTGTGCAGTACTTGGGGGCTGAACCCAGAGACTTGCAAATATTTTGCAACTCCTCTACCACTGAGCTGCACCCTTACTCTATTTTTTATTTTTTATCTTGAGACAGGGTCTCACTAAGTTATATAGGCTGCCTCTGGCCTCAAACTTGCAATCCTCCTGCCTCTGCCTCCCGTGTCATTGGGATTATAGGCGTGTACCACTGCCCTCAGCAGTACCTGTCCCACTTTTTAATCTTTCCTATTTCATTAATTTATATTTTTGTTTTTGTTGGTTCATTCCACTGTTTGTGAATTTGGTTTACTTCTGGCTTTGTGGTATGAACAATCAGTTTGGTTATTGAGAAGAAATTTTCTAACAAAGTCATTGTAGATTATGATGCCATTGCAGTATATTAAACAATATCTTATATGTTTTGCTATATAATGTTTTTGGGAGAAGGGCCTGGCAATCCACTCCCAAGGCAATCCCGAAGCACTCAGCCATTGAAAACCCTACGAGGGTCGCTATGAGTCGGATACCGACTTGACGGCACCTAACAACAACAACATATAATGTTTTTAGTTTGGTTAATTTTTAATCTATAATTCATCGTTTATTCCCTCTTTGACTCCAGGGCAATTAGAAGATTGAGTGTTAACTGTACAGTTTCTCCTCAATAGACATTTTTATTGTCTATTTGTCTTTTTGTCTGAACAAGGAGTATTTCAGCCTGACCTGGCCTAGCTGAGCAAGATCTACTTTGTTCTTTATAGCTCCATCTTGAATGTAAAGCTTGCTTGCTTTTCTCTCTCTCTCTTTCTTCCTTCTTCCTTCCTTCCTTTTTTCCTTTCTTTCTTTGTTTCTTTCTTTTCTTTTTTTTTCAGACAGGGTCTCACTATGTAGCCCAGGCTGTTCTCAAACTCACAGTCCTCCTGCCTCCACCTCCTGAGTGCTGGGATTGGAGGCATGTGTCACCATACCCTAGCGGCAAAGCTATCTTACTAGCCAAGCTTACTTCTCTTCCTACCAGACTTAAATAAACTCTGTAAGTACAGTCGTCAAGTTTTTCATCTTTTACACAAATGTTGGTATTGAAACCCTATGGGTTATTAGGTCGGAGATATTTTAGAACCTGTTCAGATGAATTCAAGTGGAAAACACTTTCTCTTGTGATGTAAGTTGGACATGTCAGATGTCTTCCGCTCCAGTTCATGTGCAGTAACAGCAGGCCTTCTGGACAGTGCGAGCAGATATCGAGGAAAGTAATGCTGGCGTGATACAGAGTTGAAGTTTAGTTTGAGAGTCCTTCAGAGAGGAGGATTGAAGTGTTCTAAAGGAAAAGGAAGCAAGTGCTTTGCAAGCAAAAAGAAAAGTCCTTGCAGAGAGGAATAGTAAGTTTATTATCATGTCCTGTTTTGCAGATTGAAACACTGAGGTTCAGACAGATTAGAGAGAGCCAAATGTGGAACCCAGATCTCCCTGCTTGAAATTCACTGTTCTTTCTACTTTATCGTGCTGAGATAGAAGCCAAAAATTTCCTATCCATGGTGCAGCCCATGATGAGGGTTAGAAAAAAGGCAGCAGGGTCTGGCTATGTGGGTGGCCTCAAATGTGTAACCTCAGTGTTTGTCTCATTTGAGATCCCCGCAGTGAAGTTGAACGAGCTGCTTGAGAACTTTTATGTCACCGTCAAGAAGAGTGACGGCTCAGACTTCCTGGCCACCTCCCTCCACGCCATCCGCCGCGGCCTGGACCGCATCCTGAAGAACGCAGGTGTGGGCTTTTCCATCACCAGCAGCACCTTCAGTTCTTCCACCAAGAAACTCAAGGAGAAGCTGTGGGTGCTGAGCAAAGCGGGCATGTCGGGGGCCCGTTCCCGCAATATCGTCTACTTCTCCCTGTCTGATGAGGAGGAGATGTGGCAGGCGGGGTGTCTGGGGGATACCAGCCCGATCACTCTCCTGTCCACTGTGGTCAAGTACAACAGCCAGTACCTGAACATGCGGACGCTGCAGGAGCACGCGGACCTCATGTACGGCGACATCATGCTGCTCAAAGACGCGCAGAACCAGCCCTACTTTGCCCGGACGGACGGGGTCAAGCGGGAGAATCGGAGCGGTTCCTCTAGGGTCTGTCATGGGAAGATCTACCACGAGCACTCCAGGGGCCACAAGCAGTGCCCTTACTGCCTCCTCTACAAGTACATGTACATCCACCGGCCACCCTCCCAGATGGAGGCCAAGTCCCCCTTCTACCTCACCGCCAGGAAGGGGGCCACGGACATGGGCAGCGTGTGGTACGAGGAGCAGAGGATGGGGCTGCGGTCTCTCCGGGGAATTGTTCCAAAATTAGCCAAGAAGGTCAAACTGGACAACTGCGAGAACTTCACCTTCGTCTCATTTACTCAGGTCTCCCGGAGGCTTGGCTCCCACACTTGCTGCTAGTGAGCCCTCCTGGGCTGCGGCCCTGCCCTGCTCCCTGCCAGACGAGAGTGCCCTCAGGCGGCCAAGGCCAGAGTTGGCAGCAGCCCGCCTGAGTTCTGAGGACCCAGGCGCCACCACAAGACCCAAGGCTCCCGCTGGCCTCCATCAGTGCAACCTGCTCTTTCCCTGACTTGGAGTTTGTTTTTTATATGGTAATAGATGAACATGAACAATTTGGATGTATTATCCAAATGCGTGTCACCTTTGTTAAATCATAGAATCTAACACAATGTATAATTGCTATATATAAGAATGAGGAAATTCATTTTATCTAGTGCCTTTTTAGCACAGGTTTTCTTGAGAAAAAAAAGGAAAAAAGAAAAAAGGAAACAGTTTAGGTAGTCATTAAAAAATCCCAGTAGCCCAGTAGCTTTAGAATGTTATGAGAACTATACACTTCGCTGAATCACACTCACATTGAGGAGCTATAGAGAGGCAGACATATTAGAAAAATTGCACTCAACCCTCCTTTATACTGTATTTTGCTGGTGGATAATTTGGTCCTGCCGGCCAAGTGGCCTCTCGTGGGGAGCAGGGCTGCTTGCTGCAGAGGAAAGATCCATCTCCGCTGTCAGTGGGGATGATTTTAAGAAAAGAAGATTAATGCTCCCGAAGGGTGTTTGTGAGAACAGGTTTCTAGTGACTAGATGGTTTGTATTGGGAGAGAGTTTCCAGTAGTGAAAGAAAAGGGCTTGGAAAAGCCACCTGTGATCCAAATGTGAAAACCTCCTGAAGCAGAAGTGCCTATGTCTGTCTCAGTTCTCCACACCATGTGACAGCACTTTTTGTTTGAACATTTTTTCTCATTTTTTTTTTTAAATCCATTCTTCCTGTCATACAGTTCTGTTGGCATTTAACACTGGATGTGTAGAAAAATTAACAGTCAGGTTCAGGCTTAACCAGGAAATTCAACAAAATGAGCTACAAAGAAAACAAATCCCCAAATGCGTTTGCTAAAGAGCTTTGAAACAGTTTTGTCAAAGTTTGACTTTTTTAGCCACAGTAGACGTCATCATTTTAGGTTGGCATCAATGCTTGGGGCACTGTGATTTAGACAACTTGCCAGGTAAGCAAACTTACCATTAAAGACATAGTTATAAAAGTCAGAACATCATGACTGATTGTTCATGCAGTTGGAAATCATTTCACTCGAGTAAAACTCAACTTGACCATGCAGAATCTTCTGATAATTACTCTGAATGCAACAGTAAATGAAAAAGGAGCCCAAAGAGTGCTAGTTAATAATAGTAATTTCTAGTGTCTTTATTTTATTTTTGAGGAAAGATGGATGTCTGTACCTGTACCATTATGTTCCTATGTACGCTTTCTAATCTCACATTAAAATTCCAGTATGAGTTCATTTTGTAGGAGTCCTAAAATCAGTCCTGTTTCTTTTTCAAAGCATTATTTCAGTATTTATTTTGATTAATTGTTTTCAGAATCATTTACTGGTAATTGAAATATGTGGTACTTTACCAGAGAAGACTCAACCAATGCTGCCTTAAGGTCTAATGTTCCCTTTCTAGTTACTACACATTTGTAATTTTGTTTACTCATTGATCTTTCCTGAGAAGAGATTAGTTTTGGTGTGTTTCCATCTGTATATAAATAACAGGTAATAGTTAATGATCAGTGTTATGACTTGGTGCATACTGTTCTGTCATGTTTTCTTGTGGTGATTTTAGGGGTTTGATTGAGAATAAATAGACACAAAATATTAGGTAGTTTCCTTTAGTTTGCTAAACACCCAAAGGATATTTAGTTTGTGGAAAGCACGAAGTCATTTTCTTGTCAGTTCTGCACTTAATCTGAAATGCAGCCTACGTGAATTATTGGCAGAGCCTGTAGGCTAATTAAATAAAACCTCCATTTTTGTTTTAAATAGATTCAAGAAGAAATTGCCATTAGTAATCACTGGGATCTTTCAGATTTTTGACATTTCCAAAAGTAGCAATAACTAATCCAGAGGTTGTAATCTTTCTGTTGATTGTGACTTTTCATCCGCTGAATAACCATCTCTGCTTCAGAGTTGCTGCCTGTCACCTATGTGATGTATTATAAATCCCCAGAGTTTTGAACTGAATGATTATACTAAACAATCAGGAGGGCAAGACTTCACTTATACCTGATGGAAATGAAAGGACTGTTGCTCAGCATCCTGAATGGCATTCGTCCTATACCTCCTTGGGAAATGGGAGAGAGGAAGAAAATATTTTCATCAAGTGCTACCCTGTTCCTCTTATACTAGGTACTTTCTCAATTGTCTACCTGTGTAAATATGTGTAAGTGCACACACGTCCCCTTTCACATGTGGTAAAGCCTGGGAAACCTGTTAACATAGCAGCTCACCTTTCCATGTATGGCCAGGCCTATCCTCAGAGGCTCTTTCTTTCTTTTTTTCTTTCTTTCAGAGTCTCACTATGCAGCCCAGGCAATCCTCCTGCCTCTGCTTCTAGAGAGCTGGGATTACAGGCATGTGCCACCACACCTGGCTTCAGAGGCTTTTCAAGAGGGTCAGAAGAGCTCTTTCCTACTGGAGTTCAGATGTGATGGTTGTTCTGTCTTAACAGTCAGCCATCCCCACTGGAGACAGCGATTTTGTACTCTTGGCCTAAGCAAGAGAAAGGACAATCCCAAGAGAAGGAAGAAGGGAAGTTAACAGCATTTCCTCCACTTAACCTTTGGATTTTCTTGCTCCACAGTTGAAACAAATATCAAGAATTCACAAGTTCACTTACGCATGAGTTGCCTCTTGTTCCCTGCTTGAGGAGTGGAGGTGCTGGAGGTGTGCTGTGAGGACCTGTGGTGTCTCTGAGGGAGTTCCCGCCACAAGTACCCTTTGCATCTGCTCCGAAAGGAGCTCTGGCTGGGTACCACCTGCAGAATCCAGCAGGCTTCCCTCCTGGCAATGGAGTTTGGC
The DNA here is from genome assembly GCA_007922755.1 of Pedetes capensis. Taxonomy (NCBI): domain Eukaryota; kingdom Metazoa; phylum Chordata; class Mammalia; order Rodentia; family Pedetidae; genus Pedetes; species Pedetes capensis. Next base: position 100,302 of record VMDO01004726.1, read on the forward strand.
AGACATAATAGGGCATCAACTTGATGGGTGAGATCCAATTAAATATGAAGAATTGGACACAGTATGAGGTGCATCTTAAGCATGTAGTAAATGCTAGCTTTTTAAATTACAACTTTTGGTGATAGTATTCAACTAATCTCCATTATAGCACTTCTTCCCCTGTGGAGATTCTCTCTCCCTTAAACTGTTAAAACTTTAACCAAACCTCATAATCTGGTCAAATTAACACATTTATGCTCATGAATTCTACCTCCAACACAACCAAGCCCTGATACCTCACATATAAGCAAAAAACAAGTGAAGGAAGAACAGAGAAGCCTTAAGAGGCTTTAGGGAAAGTTTTTCCATTGTTTCATATATTTGCAAAAGAAGAATATTATGGAAGTACCTTACCAAAGCTGTGAAAGAAATGGTCTCGTTGACCAGATGGCATTGTCCAGCATTCCTTGGATTTTATCCTGCATTAATTTGCCCTGACCAATGACATGGTGTTGGAAGAAATGTGAAATTCCATTACTTTGATTTTTACTTTAACTCGTTCTTATTAAAAGCATCAAGCTCTACTGGCATCTTCACAGACAACAGTCATTCAGAGGATCTGGACAAAGTCATATTGGTATAGAAACTGAAACTTCTTGCTGTAGTTGAAAGATTCCTGGGGGCTACTTCATTGCCCACTTGGACAAATCCTGGCATCACTGTCCTCAGCTCTAAAGTGAGATCAGTGGAATGGATCATCTCCAGGGCAAGCAATGTTACACTTCTGTGATTCCTCAAGGTCACACAGTTAATCTCCTAACTTAGTGTTTCTCATTATACTGGGATCCCTTTGGGAGTAAGATTTGTCCTGAATTTTCAAGTTTTACAACTTCTAAAATTACTTTTGCTCTCTCTAGACAGCAGAATGTTGATTATTCTCTCAAGATTAATAGTGGCCATATTGTTACTACTTAAACAGAATGTTTAAATATTATCTTTATCAAACATTCATCACTTTGTTGTTCTTATTAGATGTGGGTTGCTAAAAAAAAAGTTTGAGCTGGTAACGAATTACCTTGCATAAATGCAGTGAATGTAAACAATGAAGACCTCAAAGAAGAGTTACCTCATTCTCTCTAGATGAGCTTTGGTGAGTCTAAGTTAAGGCCCATACATATTTAAAAGCTGATGTCAGACAGCTCTGAACAGAACATATTAAAAGTTTCAAATTTGTGTGTATCTTTTAAATGGTTCTGCTTTGGGGCTGACTTGTTAATGATCTATGTTAAAAGAAAAACATTCCATTATTTAGGCAGTGTTCTTAGGTAAAGACCTTTGTTGTATTTTCCCATATGAATGAATCAACTTAATTAAAACATAAGGTGAAGAGGATTGGTAGTATCACACAGCTGTACTCCCTTTCTAAAAGAGGCCATGGCAGATGATAATTAAGCAAACATCTCTGGCAATTACTACTTTGATATCATAGGATTTCCCAAAACTCCTCTGAGGATGGCTGCCCCTCCTTCAAGCAAAGATAAAAAACAAATACTATGGTAAGGGCTTTCTCCTAGCTGCCCCGTATTCTCATTTAATTTTGACAATAGCTCTGCAAAGTGCATCTAACTATTCCCATTTTACTTACTGAGAAACTAAGGCTCAGATAAGTTCATTTAACCTCCCAAAGTCTTACAGAGTTTAGTAAATTGTAGAACTTAAATTTGAACAGGTCTTCTGATTCCAAATCCAGTCCTCAGTCCATTAGAGAAAACTGTTTCCTTCCGGCCCACAGACATCCATTTAATTTAAAAAATTAAGCCAGGAGGGGTGGTTCTCCCCTGTAATCCCAGCAACTTGAGAGACAGAGGCAGGTTGATCACAGTTTCGAGGCCAGAGGGAACCTGTGTAATTCAGCGAGTCCCTGTCTCAAGATAAAAAATAAAAAATGGGCTGGGGTGCAGCTCAGCAGCAGAGCACTTGTAAACAGTTTCTGTTTGGGGAAATGTGTCCCGTTACACCACATATGTACTCCCCTGCTAATTAGATTGTCACTTGGTACCATTTAATCGTTCCTAGAGCACCTGACGTTTTCTGCCTACTGAAAACCTTCTGTCTTTGTCCATCAAGTAATTTATATCCTGTTCTCTACCTTAGGGACAGATGCTCATGCCAGTTCACTTTAATAAAAAGCAGTAAGGAGCCAGACATAGAGATGCAGTAATCCCAGCGATTCAGGAGGTGGAGGAAGGAGGATCAAAAGCCCAAGGTCAGAGGCAGCCTGCGTAATTTAGCAAGACCTTGTCTCAAGATAAAAATGGAGCTGATGGTGCAGGTCAGTGGTAGAGCACTTGTAAACTATATGCGAGGCCCTGGGTTCAGCCTCCTAGCACCACAATAAATACATAAGTAAGTAAATAAATAAATGTCAATAAGCAGCTGGGCGCCACAGCACACACTTGTAATCCCAGCAACTCAGGAGACTGGGACAAAAGGTTCACAAGTTCAAGGCCAGAGGCAGCCTGTGCAATTTAGCAAGAGCCTGTCAGTAAAAAAAAAAGTCAGTAGGTGGGGCTGGGGTGCAACTCAATGGTAAAGCACTTGCCCATCATGCACAAAGACCTGTGTTCAACCCCTCAGTACTGGGAGGCGGGAATCAATTGGTTTATAAACTGTACTTGTTTTGACATTGGACCCATTGTTTAAATTGCAAGAGTTAACTACATGCTCGGGTTTTTTATTTCTCCTTTTTCAGTGTCAGTATTTTTATATAATCTTTAGACATAGCAAAATACACTTATTTAGTTATTTGTTTTCCATTCTTTCCTTTGTGGAGGCATTTTTATTTTCTCATTTGAGATTTAATATGACAGTAGGTTTTAGGTGGCTCAGGTCATCTGGCCAGTTCCCCTCATTTTATTAATAAGAAAATTAAAGCCCAGAGATATTAAAGAGCCCATCCAAGGTCAGCCAGGTGATAGGTAGTAGATTTGGAAGTAGAAAACCAGTCCAGCGCTCTTTCCTCTGTATCATAGGAAGGAAGATTTAGATTTTTAAAAATTAACTATGGAACAGCATCTGGCAAAAATGACATCTGACTAGCAGGAGTCTCCAATGAGCTTCTGTCTTCTCAGAAAAACACTCCTCAAGACTCAGAAGAAGACTGAATCTCACTTGTAGAATTTAGGCAGAATCGACAATTTATGAGCCACGTGGAGGTGGATTGGGGCCAAACCTTCCAGGCTGCAGCTCAATCCTTGGCTTCCCTTCATAAAACAGAGGCCCCATAAAATTAAAAATTTGAAAGCTATTTGGAGTCTGTTCTCCTCCCCAACCAAATCTGCCTCCTTCTTCAGGGTTAGCGCTCCTGAGCCAGAGAGAGAACTGACTGGTGCTCTTATCCAGATACTACACCATGAAGAGGTTCTAGAGCCCACTCTCTGTTCCTCTCCCTCAAAACACTTCATCTGCCCTCAGCCCAAAACTCTAAAGCCTAGGCCTAAACCCTGAGCAGAAAGGAGAGAGGGACTAGTAGACATGAGGTGCATTCTGAGAATAAAGCCCTTTAAGTGAAGGCAGAAACAGAAGAAAACTGGGCAGCAGAACATGAAAATGTTACGATTTTTCATCTATGCTATTGGTTCCAAGATCCAGAAAACCAGGCAATAGGAAGGAAAAGGATGCTACTTCAGTGGGAAAGTGGTAAACCAGAAATTGGACTGGGAAATACGCCCATCACCTTACCATCAACCTGGGATTTGAAAAGTGGGCAAAGTCTGGGAAGGAAGACCTCATTTGAGTCCTGAAAAAAAGCAAAATGAGGCACATTTTTTAAAAACTGATTGGATCAAGGAAAATGAACAGCTTCCAGAACCCTCTTTTTACTTATTTATTTTTTGTTTGTTTTTTGAGACAGGGTCTTACCATGTAGCCCAAGCTGGCCTGGAACTTAACTCTAGCCATGGCTGACCTTGAACTCACATTGATCTTACCGCCTCAGCCTCCCTAGTGCTGGGATCCCAGGTGTGCACCACCACTCTCTGCTCTCCCAGAACACTTTTGGAAATGAAAATGTTGTACTGGGGTAAACAAGAAAATTTTAGGATTCTCTTTGTCATAATTGAAAGAAGATTTGCTTCTATGAAGTAATACTAAGTCATAAGATGGAAATGGGTTAAGAGAAATGCAATAGGATAAAATGGAAAAGGAAATAGAAGGATTTCAAGAAAGCTACACGTGGCTGGGGGCTGGGATTTAGCTCAGTGGGTAGAGCGCTGCGCTGCAGTCTCTGAGGACCCGAGTTCAATTCCTAGCACCGCAAAAATGGGAGAAGGGCCTGGCAATCCACTCCCAAGGCAATCCCGAAACAGTCAGCCATTGAAAACCCTATGAGTGTTGCTATGAGTCGGATACCGACTGGACGGCACCTAACAACAACAACACGTGGCTGGGGTCCAGCTCAGTGATGGAGTGCTTGCTAACACAGGCCCTGGGTTCAATCACCAGCATTGGGGGGAGGCGGGAATAAAAATAAAATAGTAGATTTAAACCCACAGTAAAAGCAGAAAAGAACCATACTGATGCTTTAGAAACTCTATTATCTGGAAGACAAACTTCAGATTTCCTTCTTCTCTTTTCAAAAAAAACAGTTTTTCAAATGGGGAAGAGAATAGATATGGAAAACAGAACAGTAGTTGACATTACTGACATTCGCTTTTCTAATGGCAAGACTATATTAAGAAAAATATGAGCAGATTATAAAAATGAAATCTTTTCTGAACCGAATGAAAATCTGTGCTTATAAAGATTGGAAAAACTCACTGCATTCCAGGTTCTACCCCTACCCCCATCTCCACCCTCAAAAATGAAAGAGACAAGTAGCTAAGCAATTCCTGGCAAAAATGTTAAAGTACCAGAGATAGAGAGTACAAAATCCTTAGGGATCTTTTGGGCATCCAGTCAAAAAGCAACAGGCTGCCTCCCAGACAACAAAAGAGCACCTGGCTTTAGACTTCTATCATATAGCACCAAAAGTAATAGGAAATTCTGAGGGGAAAGTTTGTGTCTTTGGAATTTTATACACATTTTATATGTTAATATGTAGAATATTTTTAGTTATGATGAACATCCAGAAAATATTCCATCTATGTACTATTCTTATAATAAATTGTATTGCAACCTACAAAGCCTAGTTTAAATAAAACAATACTCGCTTAATATCATAACTTTAAGGGACTCTACGGTGTGAAACATCAGGTCATTATCCACTAGAAGATAGGTATATTTGCTTTTAAGTACACAATATGACTACAACTCACATATCGGAAAGTGCCCAAAGTCCTCACATTATTGAGTTAAATTAATACAAGAAGATGCACCTAAAAATAATTGTGATACTACATTGTATTTCTTCATTGTAGTTACTGGGAAAAAAAGCAAGATAATTATAAATAGAAAATTCATATATAACTTTTACAAATCAAATCTAAATTACTTTCCACTTCCCCCGCTGCCAATTAAAACATTCTCCTCCTGTGAAAGAGTCCATTGTGTCCAAGTGAGGCCAGGCCGAGGATCCATTCCCTTGTTCTGGCGTCTCATCGCCTAGGCTGGAGCTTGTTGACTGCATCCCATGGGCTGTTCCACTTTCAAAGTCACAACTAACAACAGGTACCAAATTAGACAATTAGCATGCATGTGTATTTTAAAAAAGCAATTGTGGAAAATGGTACTTGTTTTAGAGTGCAAATGCAAGAAAAGTTCCATTTTAATCACAGCGACCTGGCAGGGTGGTTAAGGTGCTTTCCTCAGCTGTACTTGAAGTTTTATGAAACTCTGTTTAAATTCAAATAGTAAGGGCTGGATGTTACTCAGTGAACAAAAACACAAAAACAAAGCAACTAAACAAAAATATTAAGTGAATCAAAGCAATGAAAACAAATTACTTGTGGAGTTAGCACTAAAGCTGAGTTGTTTTGGTCTGTGTTTTCATTTGCTTGCACTGGAAGGACTTGAAAACACACAGGAACTTAGAGTATCATCGGCCCAGCTCCTTCCTGGCAATCTAAAAGTTTGATCTATGCCCCAGTTTAAACTTGCCAGTTTAAACTTTCAGCTAAATTTTCAACACCACCATGTTTCCTTTAAATTTAGCGGTAGAGTAGTTCATGCATTGCTTTGTGTTTGCTTTGTTTCTCATTCCAAAACACAGCAAAACCTCTCCCCAAAGAGATGGAGAGAATCTCTTCTGAGTAGATGCCAAGTATAACCTTTCCCAGGAACCTCTTGCTTAGCTGTGACTGACATAAGTCTGTTCCATTTAACCACTTCTGTAAGTTGTTTGTTAGGTGCTGTCATGTCAGAGTCTTACTCGTAGAGACCCTATGTACAACAGACGAAACACTATTGTTAGTGCATCTCTGCTATTCACAGGGTTTTTCAATGGCCATTTTTTGGGGGAGTAGGTTGCCAGGTCCGTCTCCCAAGCCTGCAGCACCTGGTATTCCCAGGTGGTCTCCCATCCAAGTACTAACTGGGCCCGTCCCTGCTTAGCTTCCCAGATCTGACAGGATCAGATGCCTGAGTGGTACGGCTGCAGGCTTAGATAAGTTACACAGTACTTTTATTTAAAAATTATTTTCTAGGTGATTTTATTGTACCATTTCCAACTTTTTCTCCCCCCAGTGATGGACACACCTGGGCACACATGTATGTGGCATGTGGGATCACAAGTGGGAAAGCAATTGTCACATCTGTTTTTTGTCACAGAGCATCAGCATTAGAAGAGATTTTCTTCTTCATCTAGTCTAGCCCTCTAAATGTAGTCTAGTAGAGTCTGTTAATGATTTGCAAAGTTCTGGGTTTTTTTTTTTTTTTTAAGTTGCTCGGTTTGATTTATGTATATGCAACTTGACTGTTTAACCTAGTTTTTTTGAAAAATAAAAAAATTAATGTATATCTTTTTTCTTAAAATAATCTATTTTAATCTGCAGTATGTATGGCTTTTGAATATTTTTAATGTTAGTATCACATTCCTTGAAGTAATGTTTTTCTTTGTATTTTGCAATGTTTGGACATTATGAGCTGTTCCATACCTATTTTCACACTTATGAGCTAATGTTTTTGGTGAAATTGTTTCCACTGATTCTCCCTCTGCCCTTCTGACGGATTTGCTTCACTGGGCAGGCTAAGGCCCCACTGGGAAAGCTCTTGTGGTGATTGTATATTGACCATTGTGTACATGCCTTTAATTAATGTTTCTCTGCTCTTTAACTTTTATTACTTTTGGAGACTTAAAACTTTTAAAGTAGAAATTTACTGCTCTGTATATTCAACATCTAAAATCATTTCTAGGAAACAAGTTTCTGAAAAATACTTCCAATAGAGGATAATGTGATAACGGTAAAAAAGATGAGATGTTTTGTTAAGAATTCATGGTCCTCAGGAAAATTAACTCTTCTCATTGTTGTATTACGGCAATAATTTTTTAAACATTAGTTTAAACGTTATCTCCTGAGCATGAAGCTGGCTCTTGGTGTTTTGTTTCAAGTGCCATTTGCCCATGATGGTTGGTCATTCTTTCTTTTAGGAGAGGAATGGGCAGGACACTATCTGAACAGTTAAAAAAAAAGTAAAAACAAAAATGATGAAAGTTCTTGATATTTTCCCAGGAAAATGCATATTTGCATGTGATATCTTACACATGAAAATCAAGCTTTAAAAAACTGCACTAGAAGCCGGGTGTGGTGATGCATGCCTGTAATCCCAGCAGTTTGGGAGGCAGAGGCAGGAGGATTGCAAATTTGAGACCAGATGCAGTCTGCATAATTTGGCGAGACCCTATCTCAAAAAGTAAAAAAATGGGCTGGGGGTGCAGCTCAGTGGTCCAGCACTTGCAGAGCATGCAAGCGCGAGGCCCTGGGTTCAACCCCCAATACCGCAAAAACAACAACAACAAAAAAAAAAAAACAAAAAAAAACAAACCTGCACTAGATATGCTTCCCAGTAATCCAGAGGGGGAGAGTAATTAGAGACACAGATGCTACACAGACTGGCCGTGAGTAGATAATTGTTAAAGCAAAGTGATGAGTTTGTGAGGGTTCATTGTACTCTTCTCTATTCTTTTGTATATGCTTGAAATTTTCCATAAGGAGCAGTTTTTAAGAAAAACAAAATCTCCTGTGCTAGAGATTCTCCAGCCCTCCTCACCAATCTCAGAGAATCTCGGTATCTTCAAGCTGAAAGGAGGGGCCTGCAGAGAGATGCCGTGATACTGCTGATGAGCACACATGAGACCTGGGGCAATTTTTGGGTGAGCAATGGTGGCAAGAGTTGGTGAAGACGGAGTTCTTACTATCAACATGATCCCACTTAAACTCACAACCTGAAGCCTGTTCTCTTCCTTTAATAACAGAAGTAGATCTGTGGAAATCTTGGATTTGATTCCAGCAGCCCTAAGACAGCTGTGCTTAGGATGTACAGACTTGTGATCCAGTCATGCCAAGATGCCATGAAGATTGGCAAACTGAGGCAGGAGGTGCAAGGGCCCAGGACAGCACATGGCTTTTCCCCAGATCTTCAGGACACACTCCTCAAGAAAGGGCTACTTAAAACAAAGAGAGAACCTCCTGAGGAGCACCAGCAAGGACATGGGGACTAGGGTAGAGGCATCAGGAGCCTCTGGTTGCCAGGGGCTGCCCGTTCTCACCTAGCATCATGGTATTACTTCCCAGTGCCTGGGGGGTTCCCGTGACCATAGGTTTTGGCTTATTTTGGAGGTACGTGGCCCCAATCTGCCTTCCCCAGCACATTTTCTTTCTCTTCTCCTTTTGGTTTCCCTGTTTTATTCTTCTCTCTGCTTAGGAGCATTTCACTATGATTTTTGCTGGTAAGACACCAGGGACAGATGTGAAAGACATTAAACAAGATGTATTTCAGCAATAAACAAGATTGTGGTATTTCTCAAGGGATCCCAAAGAAATAAGGATGAGAAATAAAAATTCCTGCTGGAGTATTTACAGTGTACTCAGCTGTTGAAATGTTCAAAATGCAATCAAGGCAGTAATTTAGCACATTTCTAATGCATTTAACTATGGTAATAATGTTTAAGAGTTTGGCCAAATTTAAAGAACACAGTGAATCTTTTAGGACAGTATTAAAGAATCCAGCCCCCATCAATAACAAATACAGTTCCTATAGTTAATACTGTGTTTATGCTTTGTTGTTGTTGTCTGTCCTTCAGATAATGGGGCAGAATTGAAGGGATGCAATTTCACCTTCCCCTAGCCAGGAAAAAGTGTGATCCAGATGTTTGCTTTTGTCCTTTGTTGTCAGTACATGTGTAGATCATGGACCCTTCACTACCATGGAGTTCTCTTGCTCCCTCAGTGTAACTATGCAGCCAGGATGTGGTCTCCCAAGGGTTAGGCTTCGATGTGCCACGTTCATAATTTTTGTGATAACAAGTCCATTTGCTCTATTATTTATATGATGTGTGTGTGTGTGTCTACATATATATATATATATATATATATATATATATATATATATATATATATATATATATATATATATATATTGAGCCAGTGGAGTTCAAATTCCAAACTCTTACTAGCTCTATGATTTTGGGCAAGTTATTTGATCTCTTTGTGCCTCGATTTCTTTATCTTTAAAATGAGGATAACATAACATCTACTTTATAGGGTTGTAGTAAGGATTAATGGGAGAAGAACCTGGCAACCCACTCCCAAAAAACAATCAATCAGTGCTTAAAAAGCCACTGACAATAGTGCTGGGTGCGGCACAAGTGTTGGGTAGTGATTCATCTGCTGTAAACAAAGTCACTATGCGTTGGATCCGACTTGAAAGCACCTAACAACAACAAAAGTGAGGATTAAACAGTATTAATATATATAAAGCACATAGAACAATGCCTGGTGTATAGTTACTATAGATAAAATAATAACAGCTATGGTTATTTATTCTCTTACTATGTAAACACTGTATTACTTGTAGTAAGTAGATATAAATACATAACTATTAAAATCAAGAATATTTGCCCATATACACTCTGTCTAACATTGCTAGTGATACAATCACCATACTTTGGGAAACAGCTTGATGCCCTCCCCCCACAGCCTGCTCTTCATGGCTTCCATGACAGTTTGTCCCACTGTCTCCTGTCTTTTTCCACAGTGTCTCTAGATTCTTTCCCAGCTTCCTCATCCTTTGACACTCATTGACACAGATTCAATCTTATACGCATTCTTAGGACAGTCTCATCCACTCCCATGGCCTTAGCAGATGTAGGCCTAAATTATATAAACCTTTCTCAACTGGGGTTCTTCATGTGAACTGCAGAAAATGATTCATAGACCTATTTTTCTCAGTTCCCCCAAGGATGACTGAGGAGCATAATTAATACCATTCTAGATGCAGGGAGCAGACATTAATGCATTGCAGACAGGGAAGGCTGTAGGCTTTAGAGCCTACTTCTCCAGTGGACCCCCTGTTGACAGAGGCTCCTCAAGCCCATGTCCCACCCTATACTTCCTTCCAAAGGACAAGATACTTGTATCCACCTTGTTGCCCAAGCCAGAAACCTGACAGTTATTCCAGGACCTTCCTGCTTCCCCCTCCATCCTCCAAAATCAGTTTCCATCATCTGATCATTCAACCTGCCTTAATATCTTTGACTCTCTTCCCTTCTCTTTCTCCTCGCTACCACCAACCTAATCAGCCCATACCATTTTGCTCATGATTACCTCTGTAGTCTCCCTGCCTCCCCCAAGCCATCTTTCACTGTTTCCTGGGGAAAAGCTCACTAAATACAAATCTTATTCTATTACCCACCCCCCCTTAAATGGCTCTCCAAAGCCTTTTTAAAAAAATTTTTACAAGGTCTTGCTACATAGCCCAGGCCAGCCTCAAACTCAGGTTCCTCCTGCCTCAGCCTCCCAAGTTCTAGGAGGTGAGCATTACCACTCCCAGCTTTCTGATAAAGCTTCAAAGCATCCCTGCTAACAGTTGGCTCTTGCTGTCACTCTCTGCCATGGTGCCTGCTCCTCCCCACTTTCTGCCTAGGGTGTTGATATGCTGTTTGTGGTCTCCCAGATTCTTATGTTGAAACCTAACTGAAAGTGATGGTAACAGGAAGTTGGAGCTCTGGGAGGTGATTAAGTCAAGAGGGCTCTGCCTTTGTGGATGGGATTAGTGCCCTTACGGAAGAAGCCTGAGGGAGCTTGTATGCTTCTTCCGCCACGTGAGGATGTGTGGAAGGTGCCAGCTATGAACTAGGAACTAGGCTCTCACTAGACATTGAATCTTCTGGCATTATTGATCTTGTACAGCCTCCAAAATCATAAGCACTAAATTCTTTATGAATTGTTTATAAAGCTACTTTGGGGTAGCAGCCCGAATAGATTAAGAAGATGCCTTTCTATCCCTTCCACTCCTCTCCCTTGAAAAGTCTTACTTATTCTTTGCTTCTTGACCTCTATGTATTTGGGCTTCTCTGGGGAACAGGCTAGTGCTTTTGGATTCTGCTGCCTCAGAGCACAGAAATGTTGAACTGAACCTCCAAGCTGATCACTGTCATCTGCCATTCCCAAGGAACAAAGTTCATTCAAAGGGAGCAGCCTTGCAGCTGTGAGCATTGGACCTATAATGTGGCTAAATTAGAAAAAGAATCCTTTAATGAAGGTCTGTATGTCCCAGAACAGGGGTCTGTATCTCAGCTGGGGCTGCTCAGAGACTGCATTTTCATGGCTGGATGTTTCTGTAAAAGAACTTGAATTAATAGGCTCAGTAATGAACAACCAGAGGCTGGTACACATGCATGTTTTCTTAACAGAATCTGTTGTTGCCATTGTTACTATGCTTGATACAGTAGTGCAAGGCTCCAAATCTTCTGTAGCACTGGGATATCCAAAAGATTCTTTTGGAGAAGTATCCAATGCAGTAGCAGCTAAATTACTTCTTTGTTTGTTTGGTTTTTTTTTTTTTGAAGCAGGGTCTTGCTATGTAGCCCAGGCTGGCTTCAAGCTCGCAGTCCTCCTGCTTTAGCCTCCTGGAAATGCTGAGACCACAGAAATGGGCAGCCATGCCCAGCCAAATTACTTTTAACCTGGGACCAATGGCTGGTCTTCAGTGAGCCCAGAACTCCCCTAAAATTTATAGGTATGGTTTTTTTGTGTATGTGCATGTGTACCTTTCATTTGGGGAGAGGATCCGCTCCTCAGAGGGTCCACTGCTGAGTGCTAAGGACGCCAGTTCTCCCTTTGGACAGAGTCATTTCATTTATTCATTAAAATATTTGAACAGTGCTGTGATATGCTAGGAACATATATCAGAAATCATAAAATTATGTGTACATGTCACACATTCCAATGAGAAGGCAGGCAATAAACAAAGCCAGCTACATTCTATTTTAGAGGATGCTAAATACCAGAGAAAAATTAAGCAAAGTTGTACTGTGAAAATTTTTTTAAAAATAGGACCAGGTGTGGTGACACATGCCTGTGATCCCAGCACTTGGATAGGCTGAGGCAAGAGGATCACAAGTTCCAGACTGGCCTGGGCTATGAAGTAAGATCCGAGGGGAGGGGAGGAAATAAGTCAAAAAAGCCATCATTGAAACAATGACTGTTATGTGGTTCTAGGACTCAAACCCAGGGCCTCATGCATTCTAAATGGAGGCTCTCCCACTGAGCTACACCCCTACCCCACAAAAGATGGCATTTAAGTAGAGACTTGAGGCTGCTGCAGGAGCAAGCTGTAGGGACTGACATTCATGACCATTCAGGCCTGCTAGTCCCAAAACTGGATGGAAGCATGTATATATTTTGCCTCATATTCCAATGTCATTTTGGTCATTGACCATTTTTCAATAGATAAGTAATCTCTCAATTTAAGAGGTCAAATAACACTAAGGAGGAAAGAGAAAGAGCACATTAAGATTCAGGGGGGAAAGCTTCATTTTGATGGCCTGCTTTCTGCTAAATTCTTTGTTCCAACAAATGGATACATCTAACGATATTTTGTGTGTTTGTAATCCATTGTGAAGATTATGGCTTTCACTCTTAGAGGTAAAAATGACATGCTCTTGGTGGTGGTGGTGTCAGATGCCATTGAGTCACGTTCAACTCATGTCGACCCTATGTACAACAGAATAAAGCACTACTCAACACTGCTATGCACATGATCTTTTTGTTTGAGCCCCTTGTTGCAACCATTGTGTTTCTTGTCATTTTGAGTCATATCACATCAGCCATTTGGAGGTTCCTGGGGCTTTACTCTACTCCCATCATTAAGGTGGATGCTGCATTAAGGAAGCAACCCTTCTCCAGTCATTTCTTGAATGCTCTCCAGCCTGGGGGTCTCATTTTCTGGCACTGTATTTGACAGTGCTTCTCTGCTATTCGGGCTGGGATTTAGCTCAGTTGGTAGAGCGCTGCGCTGCAGTCTCTGAGGTTCGGAGTTCAATTCCCAGCACCACAAAAATGGGAGAAGGGCCTGGCAACCCACTCCCAAGGCAATCCCAAAACAGTCAGCCATTGAAAACCCTATGAGGGTCGCTATGAGTCGGATACCGACTCAACGGCAACTAACAACAACAATCTCTGCTATTCATAGGGTTTTCAAGGGTTAATTATTTCAGGAGCGGGCTGCCAGGAGCTTCTCCCTAGTCTGTTGAGTTTGGAAGCTCAGCTGAGTATGGTGGCATAGCTTTCAGCATCACAGCAGCACACAAGCCCTCACAGCATGACAAGCTGACAAGCATGTGGGGGGGCATGCTTTCGCATTTTAAAAAATATTATGGTAAAATATACATAAAATTTATAATTTTAATCATTTTAAGTGCATGGAGGAAGCTAAACAACAAGGGAGAGATGCATAGGCAACTAACTTTGATGATAATTAAAAATGGCATAAAATGGGTATTTGAGGCAGCACTGTGTCATCATGAGGAGAAATTGGAGGTTTAGAGTTCTGCTTTCCTACTATCTAGCTATATGACTGAGATGATAGTTAACAAGTTAGTACACCTTGTATACTGGGGTCTTTTATGTGGCAAGTGACAAAAAAGAAGTCAGCTTTAGTCTAGCTTAAACAGTAATAAGAATTTGTTATATCTTATACTGGGTGTTTCAGAGGAAGGACAGCCAATATATTATGGATTGTTTGATCATGATGTCAATCATGAGCTCCGTGATGTCATTAAGAACTAGATTTCTTTATTTTTGTCAGTTCTGCATTGTAGGGTGGTACTTCATGCCCAGATTGGCTCTACCCCATGGTCACATGACTGCCAACACTGCTTCCTCATATATTTAAAGAGTCATTTTTCATAGAGTTCTCAGAAAGGTGAGAATGCATCTTTTCCATCAGCTCAGCAAACCTCTCCTCCATTCTCAAGCGATGTGTCTATATTCATTATTTTGGGGTCGCTATGACAAAAATACCTGACAGAAACAACTTAAGGAAGGAAGGACTTATTTTGGCTCACAGTTTCAGAGGGTTTCAGTCCATCATGGTGGGGAGGCATGGCACACTAGGGGGCAGGATCATGTGACAGAGACAGCTGTTCCCATCACTGGAGACAAGAAAGCGGCAACAAAGCCTAAACTAGGGGCCCAGGGGCTTGGTATAACCTTCAAAGGCCCATCCCCAGTGACCCACCTCCACCACTTAGGCCCCATTTCCTAAAGTTCCAAAACCTCCCAAAGTAGCGCCACCTGCTGGGGACCAAGTGTTCAAATGAATGAGCCTATGGGGAGCATATTAGATTCAAACCATAACAGCATCCAATCCTGAACCAGTTCCTGTGATCTAGGAAATACTATGTGCTGACTGGCTTGGGCATGAGTTACCTGAACCAATCACTGAAGCAAAAAAGCAATTACCCTGGTGTGGAGCAGGTAGAGCCCACTTCTGTTGCTTGGGCAGTCAACTTCCCCTAAAGGACACATGGCTGTTGGCAAAGGAGCATGACTAATAAAATATGAATATTGTTAGGAAGGAAGAAAGAATATTGAGTAGACAAGACTATTCACCTCACTACTTCTTGAGCTGTTGTGAAGATTAAGTTAATATTGTCTGAAGACAGCTGGTTTTTTCCTTCAGAAGTTCTTGAAAGCAGATCTACAGAAGAAAGCTGGAGAGAAGAAAGATAGGGGAGGGACATGAGGAAAGACAATTTGGGAGAAGGGTCCAAAAATTAAATGGAGAATATAGGAGAGGTAAATGGAGCTGGAGGTAAGAGGTAGATGTAAATAGAACACACCTACCTCTAGAATTCCCAATAGAAATTAAAGAGTAATATTTTTGATACCTCAATTTCCCCTTTCTGATGAGGGAAGTCAGTTCATCTGTATACCTTCCTGTGCCCCAAAATGTTCAGCAGCTCCCAGCTGTGTATCAAGCTATAGATACTTGATTTATCCCAGAATTCTAGACTCTGGATTTATAATCCAGCCCTCACTTAGTCTCTCTAATTATCTGCCTATACAAATCTGTGTTCCAGCCAAAGTCGAGTTTTCCTGTTTCACAATAGCCCTACACCTGCTCTTCGTAAGCCTCTGCAGAAATTTCCTTTGCTTTGAATGTTCCTTTTTTTTTTTTTTTTTTTTTTTTTTTTTTTTTTTTTTTTTTTTTTTTTTTTTTTTTTTTTTTTTTTTTTTTGCGGTACTTGGTTGTTGAATCCAGGGCCTTGCATGTGCCTTGCAAGTGCTCTACCACTAGGCTACACTCCTAGCCCGTTTTTTAATTTTTAACTTGAGACACTAGGTCTCACTAAGTTATGCAGGCTGCCTCTTGCCTCAAGCCTACACTAGGTCTCACTAAGTTATGCAGGCTGCCTCTTGCCTCAAGCCTGCAATGAGCCTTTCTCAGCTTCCCAAGTTGCTGGGATTACAGGCCTGAGCCAAGGCACCCAGTTTGAATGTTGCCTTATCTTTACTGTCTGAAATTCTTCATCTTGAAAGCCAAGTTCAAATGCTTGTTCTCTGCTATAGCTTCGCTTGTCATTTCAGGCTCATATCCTTGTTGTCTTCACTAGCTTGCACCCAGTATTAGTAGTGAGCTTGTCTTGTCTGCTGTACATTGTCAGATTTTTTAGCGCAGTGACTGTGCTCTTGTCCTCCTCATGGTCCATATTCATTCTTTATTCCGTTAAAAAATGCAAGTGCCTACTGTGCACCGGGCTGGGATTTAGCTCAGTTGGTAGAGCACTGCGCTGCAGTCTCTGAGGTCCCGAGTTCAATTCCCAGCACCACAAAAATGGGAGAAGGACCTGGCAATCCACTCCCAAGGCAATCTCGAAACATCCATTGAAAACCCTATGAGGGTCGCTATGAGTCGATGGCACCTAATAACATAAATAATAATAACTGTGCACCAGCCATTCTACATACAGAGATGAGTAAGAAAAGCACTTAGTAAGTGTTGGTTGACTTTAACACTGTTGCAGCAGGAGCTACGCTAGCTGATGATATTCCATTAGTGGTACTAAACTGCAGTAATGAATTCACATTGTTGATCTTCTATTTTCAGAACCATATTTGCCAAATCTCTTGCCTGAGTGGCCCTTGAATTCATATAATAGTTGAGTATTTTTGAGACAGTCTTGCTAATATAGCCCAGACTGGCCTCGAACTTGCTATGTAGCCCAGACTGGTTCAAACTAGACACCCTACTGTCTCAGCCTCCTGAGTGCTGGGATTACAGGCACACACCAGCAGTCCTGGCCCTAAAAGCTGAGTTTCTATTACCAGAGTGAAGCAAAGAATTGAGACAATTTAATGATACAACTCACAGATGGTTCAAGAGAAAAACTTGCCTTTGAAATGACTGATAAAAGTTTTTATTCCAGGATTGTACAAAGTACTGTTATCTGAATTATTTAGTAGTGGCTTTCAAAGCTTCTTTGCCA
Source organism: Pedetes capensis (assembly GCA_007922755.1). NCBI lineage: Eukaryota > Metazoa > Chordata > Mammalia > Rodentia > Pedetidae > Pedetes > Pedetes capensis. Next base: position 117,208 of record VMDO01004726.1, read on the forward strand.
TGACTCAGTAAAAAAAAAAAAATTTTTTTTACATTGCAACCCAGGTCATATATATTATTTTTTATCCAAAGGAATGGAGGGAGAAACAAAAATTGTTGCCCTCAAAGATTTACATACCAATGGAACAGGCAATAAACAAAATAAATAAAATGCATACACATATGAACACCCAAGAAGAGAAGGCTTATGAAACCAAGCCACCTATTACAATATGCAGTGCAGTGCACTGTTTTTCTATATTATTTTTCAAAAAAAAACCCAAAAAGCTGGTCACATCCCACTACTCCATTAAGTTAGCTTCTCTACTCAGAAATGGGTTGAGACTTGTACTGTGAAAAACACTGGCCTAGAAAATGTATGGCACGGGCAGTGTGGGCTGTTCTTATTTTATGGATGGAGTGACATGCAAAGAGGTTAAGTGAATTACCCAAATTCACCAAGATCCCAGAAAAGCAATGCTGAAACTTCACCTCAGGGCTTTTAAATGAGTCCACTGCTGCCAGCTGTTGCCCTCTACAGTGCTTGCCCTTGGCTCAGCACCCATTTCACTTTGCAGCACTTGGGAGTTGAACCTTAGAGTCTTGTGTTTGTTAGGTAAACACTCCACCACTGAGCTGCACCCTCGGTCTCCCTCTTTTTTAAATTTTTAAAATGTTGAGACAGGGTCTCAGTAAGTTGCCCAGGATGCCTCTGGCCTCAAACTTGCGATCCTCTTGCCTCAGCCTCCCAAGGCACTAGGATTACAAGTGTGTGTCTCATTTTGTTTGATTGTGCAGGCTTGACCTCTGCCTGGAGCAGCGCTTCACTCTCTTGTCAGGTAAAATCACATGAATGCTTCTAAGCTCATCCAGACCACGATGTGCCCCAGGATGCCACTCTCATGTCACAACCGCTTCTGGCTTGCCCTGTGACTACTGGTGTGCCAGAGTAGAATCATCTGCAATGTGACCTCCCTGTAAGCAAGTATCACTCACCCTTTTGTCCCCTAAAGCACAGTGCTTGACAGAGTAGGTATTAATAGATACACATGGAGTTGAATTTGTAAGTGAAATAAAGAAGAGAGGTGGTAGGAAGTGCTTATGAGCCAGGACTGCAAGGTTCTGGCAACATCTAAATGGTAAGAAACTAGAAAAGATACCACTGGCAAAAAGATCTCTTGTATTGCAAAAGTCACATAGGAGGTAAAACGTTCAACAGGCTAAAAACTCCCTAGTAACAGTAGATTTAGAACCATATTGGTATGTTATGGACCACACAGAACACAAACAGTGAAATTAACTCAAGACAATGAAGGCTACTATAAGGAGGCCCACAGAAAAGCTGAATGGACTTTAGGAAGGACAGGAGCCAGAGGTCTCTGGAGGGCTCCTCAGCAGGAGGAGTGAGGGCACCTTCCCGGTACTGTGACATTTAAAATGGAGACAGCTGCCAACTCACTCAAATGAGGAAATGAATTCAAGTTCTTCAGAGAAAAAAATCTAAATGGCGCAGCCAATTCTAGAATTTTCCACCATGCTTCACTTAGTTTGGGCAGAATGGGGCTCTATGGTTGGTGAAGATTATCTAGAAGAAATACTATGAAAAAAGGTTAGAACTTTGATTAAACATTGACCCATATTAGAACTTTAAAGTTTGAATTTTGTCCTACCACCAAAGAGGATGGGGGACTCAAGGCCAAGATTATTATTGTTGTTGTTGTTGTTGTTATTGTTGTTATTGTTAGGTGCCATGGAGTTGTGTCCAACTCATAGCAACCCTCATAGGGTTTTCAGTGGCTGATTGTTTTGGGATTGCCTTGGGAGTGGACTGCCATGTCCTTCTCCCATTTTTGTGGTGCTAGGAATCAAACCCAGGACCTCAGAGACTGCAGCGCAGTGCTCTACCAACTGGGCTAAATCCCAGCCCCAAGACCAAGATAGAATCACTTATAAAAAGTTATATTGGGAATATGTGTGTAGTTCAGTGATACAGTGCATACTTAGCATGTGTGAGGCCCTAGGTTCAACCCCTAGGAACCCCCTCGACCAAAAAATAATCCCTGTACCCATGATACAATGTAAAATAAATCTCAGTCATAAAAATTTTGTTCAGGATGTGTTACAGAATTCTCTAACTTACGGTTTCCAGACTTAATTTGAATCAGGTCATATTTTAAATAAGTACTGCATGAGTCATGTTGAGCCTAAATCCTTCCTATTAAAAGTAATTGAAAAGGGGCTCAATTTGCATAATATTAACTATTTAGACAAAAAAGTAGACAATAAAACCACACACCATTTATGTAGTAACACTGGATATGAGCATGCACAAATTTAAAGCCACCATGTTACTTATAATTGCTTTTAGTAGCATTTAGCCACATCATTTATAAAGGTATTTGTTTACAAAATATTTAAGACTGGTTGGTAATTTAGTCTTGAGCTTTCTTTTAAAAATAAGGACAGGAAAACTAGTTATGAGTTCATAAAGATTATGTCTAGATGATATGTTGACTCTAAATCCAAAAGATACACTGATATCAATCCTAAAAGCAGCAAATATGAATGTAATTTGTTTGAGCCTATTGCTTCACATTTTTTAAAAGTACCCTCACTTCTTTAAAGTACTGTAAGTGGTTCTTGAAAGTCTATTGTGGACATGATATATTCAGTCCAACGTGTTGGGGGCTCGGAGCTGATTTTATGTGACTATACAATTCAGAGTCTTGAGAGTTAAAAATCAATGGCATTACAAAAAATTTATAGCCACAGACAGCATAATCAATTCCCCAGACGATACACTTTCTAAAACTCTCACTATCCTGACTCCCCTTTCTGCTTTCACTTACATATTCTTTTCTTTAAAAGAAGGAAAAAATATGTAAATTCACCAACATTCTGAGTCACAGTTTGTATAGCACTGTGTGAGAGTAGTTTGGGTATTTAATCTTACAAAGTCACTTTCATCACAAATTTTCTTCATTCTGGGTCAAGGCGAGGTAAAACAGGAAGAATAAGATTTCCAAATGCAGAGTCTTGAGTTATGAAGTATCCAGATGAGTGTGCATGAGCATGCTAAGATTTAAAAAAAGAAAAAGGCAATTAAGCTATTAAGAGTCACAATTTTTCAACTAACACATTAAAATTACTTATCCTTTCTGAATGCTTGTTACCGAGTTTATTTAAAAATTAATCCTTATGCTAGTTTTATTTAAATAAACAGCAGATGAATAATAACAAAGAATTCAGATTTGAGAACTATGTTGTTGTTAGGTGCCATCGAGTCGGTATCCAACTCATAGCGACCCTCTTTACAACAGGGGAAACACTATTGTCAGTGCTTCTCTGCTGTGCATAGGGTTTTCAATGGCAGATTGATTTTTGGGAGGGGGTTGCCAGGTCCTTCTCCCAAGTCTACAGCTTCTGGTGTTCCCAGGCGGTCTCCCATCCAGGTACTAACCAGGCCCGACCCTGCTTAGCTTCCGAGATCTGACGGGATCAGATGCCACAGGGCTATGGCTGCAGGCTTGAGAACTATACCGGGTACTTATTTATCCTGCCCACTATCTCCTGTGAGATTCTTTTCAGTGAATAGATGAGTCACAGACATGAATTGCTTTACTCCTTAGAGTGAAGGAAACGAGCAGAGGTCTCAAAGTACTTTGCTTTTGGTCAGCAAAGCAGAAGCCTGAGAAGGGCAGCTAGTAGTCCAGAGCAGAGGAAAAAAAGACTGTGATTACTGGTGATTAAAAAATACCAACATTTTGTAGAGAATGTTGGAATGTAAATAATGGAAAACCACCAGTAACTTCCCTCTGTCATTAAAAAAGGGAGGACTGTTTTTATCTAAGATGAGATGGTTTTTATAAATGTCCCTTTCAATTCTGGGATTCTAAGGTTTAAAAGCATACACAATTACATTATACCTACAAAAAGTTGAATGTCTAGTTTAAGGTCTCTGGGAATCTTAAATTATCCAAGAAGAATGTAATACTAAAATTGTTTATTACTCCGAAGAATAATATGCTTTTCAACTGATGGAGCATGACATCCATAATCCTACAGTTGTTGTTAGGTGCTGTCGAGTCAGGTGTCTGAGTCATAGCAACCCTACGTACGACAGGTGAAACTATTGCTAGTGCATCTCTGTTAT